>CAUYSK010013538.1:0-57694 GCA_963575035.1 Avahi laniger | reverse complement strand
TTTTAGCTGCACAAGCAGGTCTTGGCAATGAAACTTCTAATGGTCGACAGCATTTTGGTTTTCAGTTAATCTTAAAGTTGCTTTCTAACATTTTCAGGGTCTCTGAACTCTTTTGAAAAGGTACATTTTGATAACAAAAATAAGGAAGCAGAGAAGAAATGCATTATATTTCCAAAGTCTGTTCTATCTTAAGTATTAATGCTGCCATTTTGGTCTTCTTTTCCCGAATCTCATCACTGTACCAGCAAGTCCAAGTACAAGCTGAAGGTTGCAGGAAATCTGCAGATTGAGACTGTAGCGTGAGAGAATTTTCAGGGCTTCACAGAGCATCACAATGACTTAGTTTCTCATTATGTCTCATTTTCTGCTATGAAAATTTCAGCTCCTTTCTTTAGTGATGCCGTGCTTCTTTAGCGGCCTTGCCAAGGGAAAGATGTCAGTAAAGGCCTTGCCAATGTTGTTCCTAGTCCTTCTCAGTTACTCTGGGCCATTGCTGGAAACCTTAGAGTGTCATCGAATTTCACCCCAGCTTTGTACCTCTCCACCTCGAGATCTCCTTGGAGCAAGGAGAGAAGGGTAGGTCATTCCCACCACAATAACTAGAACTGAGGATGGGAGAGGGGAAGTTCATTTTGTAAAAATATTCTTCCTGAAAAAAAAGATTACACAACGCAAATGAAATACAAAATAGCTTCTAGAAGTGCTCATCAACTTTTTGCATTAACAAATATGGAGGAAGGTGCTTCACTTGGGCACCTGAAGGACACTGCCAAATCAATGGCAGCAGCCTTGGTACCGGGAAAGAGATGGAAACACTTGTTAGGAAAGGAGTTTCCCTGGCAGAAGCATTAAAAGTGAAGACAAAGGGTAGCAGTACCTTGTAGAGTCAGACTGTGATGGAAGGTGCTGGTATCCACTGAAAACACTACAGCTCCTGAAAGAAAATAGAACCAAAAATAGTGGGATAGCCTATCAGGAAAATGTTATCTCTTGGAAGCTTCTATTACAAAGTGGAAATGGTTTGTGTATGCTCACTCAACGCAGCAGCTAAAACAGGAGAGAGAAACAGGAGACGTGGAATGCTGAAATCTTACGGGAACAGCATGAGCTTTGTGAACCTACACATGGAAGTTAGGACACCATGCTAGCCCTACAAAGAAGACAGCAGTAAAAATAAAATAAGACAGTCAAGGGACTGCCAAATTCGTAACTTGGTTTGCAGATAACCCTCACCCAGGACTGGGCTCAGCAAACTTTTTTATAAAAAGGTCAGACAAATATTGCAAGCTTTACGGACTGTGTAGTCTCTGATACAGCTACTGAACTCTGCTCTTGTAGCATGAAAACAGCCACAGACAATAATGATTCAATGGGTGTGATTATGCTCTCAAATCCGTAGTTTACAAAGCAGGCAAGAGGCTGGCCTGGATCCCTAGTGATAGTTTGCTCACCTCTGGCCTACAGCCAGACCTAAGGACAAAGGGAGAAAGGAAATATCCTTCTTAGTTTTCGCTCTCACTGATCATTGTTCTTTCCTTAAGACCCTCACAAATCAGACTTGTTAGTACTCTAAATCAGAATGGCTAAGGTAGATATTTTAGTCTGAACAAAGAAACGTGCCATATATCAGAATGTTGCCCTCAAAGCAGCAACTTACAAAACAGGTTCTGAAAGACAATGTTAGATCTGCTGATATATTCCTTTCGCTTTGTAGCACAAACTCCTCAATCCCAACCACTGGACATTTGTTCTTTGAACCTTAAATTATCTTCCATTTACTACGTTGTTTTAGACTGTTGAGTATGTACTGCGTCCCAGACCTTCTGCCAAAGCGGTGTCATCTGTAAGCACTAGAGGAAAATTCTCTTCCCAATTGTATGAGTCAGCGATAGAAATCTTGAATGACATCAAGCAAGTTTTCACACACTTTTACATATGTCTTGTTTTAAAGTAGCCGGACTTCCCAGTTGGCACCATAGAAAATGTCCCCAAGTCATTCTTACAGTTTTCCCTAACTGTAATTTTGTTTGACAGAATTTCTCCTAGAAAATGTCTATACAAAGGATTAAATCTCCTTCATGATAAAATTTTACAATGGAATGAGAAATAAACCCTTAAATGTCAGTAGTATGTGTCTTCAGGTAAACACCAGAGTGACATATTTCATGTCAAATTGACTGATCTTATACTTAAATGACCCAAGAAGGAATATGGCTGGAGGAGAGATATCATTCATCACATATTTTTTAGAAGACAGAGTTTCGGTACTTTATTTTTCAAATTTATGGCTTCAATAGGTAAAACTTCTTTGCTCTCTAATAAAAAATATTTCATATTCCTAGTATTCACATAGTATTGTCAATAGAAAGCCCACTGGCCAAGGCATTTTGGCATAATGTGCTTGTGATTTACATAAGAGGTTGTGAAAGGTTTTGTAAAGTCTAGCTTGTTTGAGTACATAAAATTATCATTTTTATTACAGTGCTTTTATTTATCATAGTACGTAAAATGATCTTGAAAAATCTCCAAAGAATGCTGATTTGATATATATTTTACTTTGCATTATACAATTAATGTTTATTGCAAATGCAGATTTTTATAAGGAAGCTCTGTATTATAGCAGATTTTTTACTTTATTCAAAATATAATAAATCACATAATTCTCAAATGTTTTCAGTCATAATTATATATATGTATGTACATATATATTCTAATGCAGTCATGTAGGCATTATATGAAAAGTTAATACAGATCTTCTCTCTAAGACATAAAAGTTATGTTTCATTCCATCTCAAAGAGAAAATCTGTAAGCAAAGATAGGTGCTACAAATTTCTGCATACCTCTCATGGCAGTGTATACTACATTAAATGCATGTTTGATTCCTTACTATAAGTCTTTCGATTTATGAAGTTTTGTAAAAAGTAATCAATCACTTATTTATTTTGGGGTTGTTGTAGTTAAAAAATAATCCAGCATAACCAAGTAGGCTTCATCCCAGAGATGCAGGGATGGTTCAACATACGCAAATCTGTAAATGTAATTCACCACATAAATATAGGCAAAAGCAAAGACCATATGATCCCCTCAATTGACGCAGAAAAAACATTCGACAAAATTCAACACCCTTTTATGATAAGAACGCTTAACAAAGTAGGCATAGATGACACTTACCTAAAAATGATACAAGCCATATATTACAAAACCACAGCCAACATCATACTGAATGAGGAAAAATTGAAAGCATTCTCACTTAGAACTGGAACCAGACAAGGTTGTCCTCTATTGTCACTTCTATCCAACATAATGCTGGAAGTCCCAGCCAGAGCAGTCAGGCAAGAGAAGGAAATCAAGGGCATCCAAAGGGGGGCAGAAGAGGTCAAACTATCTCTCTTTGCTGATGATATGATCTTATACGTAGAAAACCTCAAAGATTCTGCCATGAGACTACTGGAACTGATAAACAAATTCAGCAAAGTCTCAGGTTACAAAATCAATGTACAGAAATCAGTAGCATTCCTACATGCCAACAACAGTCAAACTGAGAACCAAATCAAAAACTCAATACCCTTCACAATAGCAACAAAGAAAATAAAATACCTAGGAATATATTTAATTAAGGAGGAAAAAGACCTCTATGGGGAAAAGTACAAAACACTGAGTCAGGAAATAACAAAGGACATAAACAGATGGAAAACCATACCATGTTCATGGGTCGGCAAAATCAACATTGTTAAAATGTCTATACTACCCAAAATGATCTACAGATTCAATGCAATCCCTATTAAAATATCAATATCGTTTTTTTTTTGAGAGAGAGTCTCACTCTGTTGCCCGGGCTAGAGTGCCGTGGCATCAGCCTAGCTCACAGCAACCTCAAACTCCTGGGCTCAAGCAATCCTCCTGCCTCAGCCTCCTGAGTAGCTGGAACTACGGGCATGTGCCACCATGCCCGACTAATTTTTTCTATATATTTTCAGTTGTCCAATTAATATCTTTCTATTTTTAGTAGAGACGGGATCTCCCTCTTGCTCAGGCTGGTCTCAAACTCCTGAGCTCAAACAATCCGCCTGCCTTGGCCTCCCAGAGTGCTAGGATTACAGACGTGAGCCACCGCGCCTGGCCCCCAACATCATTTTTCACAGATGTAGTTTGATATCTCTTTTGGAATACCTCACCATTATATTGATCTTATAATCATATAATATAAAATCTGATTCTTCTTTAGTAAACGTTTTCTCATTTTTTCCTTTGGAAATTCTAGCTAAAGCACTTAGCACTACGCTATACCTGACACATAAACACTTGATCATTGTTAGCTGTTATCATCATTTGTGTTAATTTCATATTGCTGCTGTAACAAATTACCACAAACTTCGTCCCTTTTAAGATAACACACATGTATTGCCTTACAGTTCTGTAGATCAGAAGTCAAACACAGATCTCACTGGGCTCAAATCAAGGTGTCAGGTGACAGCAGTGCTATATTCCTTCTGGAGGCTCTGGAAGAAATTCCATTTCCTTGCCTTTTGCAGCTTCTAGAGGCTGCTCATGTTCCTTGGCTCTTGGCCACCAAGCAAGCAGTCACATCACTCATACCTTTGCTTTCATAGTCACACCCCCTTCTCTGACTCTCCTGTCTCCCTCTTGTCCTTGTGAGGACCTTGGTGACTACCTTGAGCCCACCCACATTCATGGAAGTCACCTCTGCATCTTCCCTTTGCTATGTGCATTACTTACCTATTGTTGCTATAAGAGGTTACTATAAACTTAGCGACTTGATAACAACACAGATTTACTGTCTTACAGTTCTGGAGGTTCAAAATCCAAAATCAGGCTCACTTGACTAAAAAGCAAGATATTGGCAGGCCTGCATTCCTGATGGAGACCTTAGTGGAGAATCTGTTTCCTTGCCTTTTCTGCTTTCCTGAGGCCATCTGCACTCCTTGACTCGTAGCCTCTTCCTCCATCTTCAGACCAACAGCACAGCATCTTGAAACATCTTTCTGCAGTGACCACCCCTGCCTCTGTCCCCACATTTCCCTTTTACTTATGACCCTCCTGCCTCACTCTTATACAACCTCCTTGGGGTTACATCAGGCCCATCTGGATAATGCGGGATAAATCTGCCCGTGGCATGATCTTTAACTTAATTATACCTGCAGAGTCCCTCCTGCCCTATCAAGTAGCATGTTTTCAGGTTTCAGGGATTAGAATGTAGACGACTTCTAGGAGAGTTATTCTGCCCACCACACCGTTAGGCCCAAATGCTCTCTTAAACTTACATTTAGATGTTCTAACCACTCATTAAACATTCACTTCCAGGTTCCCTGCCCAAGTGTCAAAATCAATTCTCGTTACAACCTCTTCCAGCCCCAGAGAGGTTCCTTTTCCTACTTTTCCTGTTTCTTTTCTTTATTCCAACTCAAAATCCTAGAGTTAGTCTTTGTTAGTCAAAGATCTTTATTTTCTTCATTTTCTGTAGATATGTTTGAGAAAAGTGGTGGAGGAAGACTATTAATATATTTATTCAGTTATATCTTATTTCAGTAGTTAGCTCATATTATTGTCCTTTTAATTTAAAATTATTCAAACTGTAGTGTTGAGATATGAGGAGAAAGGAAGTGTTGGAAAACTCTTTAAAATGATTTTCTGTGCTGTAAGATATATAAGATATGTATTTTCTATACAATTTTAGGAGGAGCACATATACAATTTTGCATTGACTGTTCAAGAATGTAAGTTCATTGTAATTCAAGGGATATTAGTATACCAGTCTGAGACAGATCCACAAGTTTGCCTGATTATAATAATTCCTTAAAAGAAGAATGCAGAGATCCTAAGTCCTACAAAACAACAGCTTCTCTCCATTTGTTTTTCAATATGTATGAGGGCTTAGGGCTTCTGCTCAACAGTTTAGCCCATGGAAATAAGGGTTCCATAAATGTTCAGATTTTTTTTCTTCTTTGATGGGGATCTTATACTATTTTTCTCTGGGACACTGACTTGTCTTCACTTATCTGAAGGGCCGGTACCAAGAATCAGTCATGAGGCCGTTTGCATATTTGATGGGTCTAAGAGTGAGGTGAGGGGATTATCTTGATGGAAATTAAGGAGAAGGACAGTTATCCCTAGGAAAGGAAATCAGTGAAAATGAGTGTTTCCTCCAGATCCAAGGTAAGGGGTGATTTTAAATGCACAGGAGAGCCTGTTATTCAATTTCAGCAACCCCATGTTAGTTCAGCTTCTCTGAGAAGCACACACCAAGATGGGATTAAAGGCTCAGATTTGTAAAAAATTACTGGGGAAGTGTGTCTGTGAAGGATCAAGGGAGAAGGAGCAGAGATGAACGGAGGGAACCTCAGACTGCGATTAAGGTGCATGTCTGTGAACAAAGAGAGGGGAGGAAAAATGGGAGGAATGTCAGACTGCAGCACCGTTCTGAAAATGCTGGGACTGTGATGATGGCAAGTCTGCAAGCCAAAGTTGCCCGTTAGAGAAATCCTTCACGGGACAGGAGTGAGCCAGCGTTAACACCGCCATCCAATTCAGGTAATGAAGAGCGCCTGTAGGGTAGCAGGTGGAGGCCATCAGTCAGCTGTAGTCTGTGCAGTAGTTTCTCTTGAAGTGAAGCCTAACTAAGCAGGACACCTCCGTGTCTACCAAGTACACACCTTGATTCATACATATTCACTTCATGCTCATTTGGGGAGCAGCCTTAAAATGATTTTAATTTTAAATTTTTTCCTTTACTTCTCCTAATAGTCAATTAGTTACTCTGTCATACAGGCGAAACCAGCACAGTATTTCTATAACAATATAATAATAGTATTTTAAGTATTAACAATATTAACTTTAGAATTAAAAGAGATATTATGGAGTCATACAAATATTATTTTGTGGTGATCATTTTTAATCAAAATTACATTTGTGAGGTTTATTCCAAGTGTTGCATGGAGTTATTGTTCATACATTCTCATTGCCATATATTATCTTGCATGAATTTACTAGATTTTAGGTTTTCTGACTCTGAATTTGAGTTCTTTCTATCAGCCATTCTCATTTTAGTGTGACTGGTATAATAAGATTAACTTCTTATTCCTAATGCCCAGCTAAGGTCTTCTGTATGGGGGAGCAATGGAAATCTGGCTGGATAAAAGAGAGGGAGACAACCTTCTGAATTTCATGTACAGAACACTTTGGAAAATAAAGCAAAGGGAGGTTGCAGAGATTGGGAAGACCATCAGGAAGACTTCAAAGGGCTATTACTACAACAGCTGCCAGTTTTAACAACTGCAAAACAAACTCAACCTACCTTACTGGCATTATTTTCCACAATGATTTATTCAGTACTGTTCTAAGGGAAAAGCACCATCAGAGTTGGCATGAGGCTAACTGCAGAGTGGATGTTTGAGACACATTTTTTTCCATACAATCTGACTAACAACTTTAGATTTCATAACTTATCACATAACTGATTGGAATTTCATGAAACACTCTCTGCCGATATGATAGCATGATTTAAAGATCAGTTTAAAGTTAAAAATCAATGTTTCTGAATGCCTGTACAATTGACAGCAGGCTTGCTAATCTTTGGAAACGTCAAACATTTGCATTTGCATTAAGAGTGGGGTTAGTCATCGTGTTTCATTTCCACCAGGAACTTAGTGTGCCCTCTCCTCTACAGACCTTTACCATGTTTTGCACCTGGAGTGCTTTTATCCCTGCTTGTCAGAGTGTTCTCCTGTCCTTTAAGGCCTGTTCTTCCATCATGAAAGAATGTCACCAGTCCTTCCTCTAAAACCCATACCAATTCTCGTTCAGCCCTTACAGATGATCTCATTGTTATTTGCATATTGGTTTATTGTTCCTTTTGCCAAATGGGAAGACCCTTCACAATTGTAATTATGCCTTAAATATATTTGAATTTGTTATGCAGTGAATTTATTTTGATTCCATATGTTTTCCAGAAGTTCTTTTGGAAAAGCATTACAGTAATGAATCAATGCAATAAGATTAATGCAATTGTAAGAGAAAATACAGCTAAGGAAAGAAGGAAGCCAGTAAGCCAACCATGATAACTGTGCTTAAATATCAACTTGGCTTTGAACAACCTGGGCTTCTACAATGAAACAGCATAATATTACTTAGCCCTCATTATCACAAAAGAGAAGAACAATAGTTCCTTTGGAGAAAGTTGGTTTACCTTGGCCCTGAAGTTCAAGAAAACTCTCATATTGGACTTTATATGAGAGTTAGTGGCATAGAAGATAGTTAGTGGCATAATTTTATCCTTAACTAACTCAATAAATGTTTCTTGAGAATATACTAAATGCCTTTGGATGTTTCATTTTGCTAGTTTGGAGGGGAGCAAGGGCAGATGAAATAAAAATTGACATCACTTGATTACCAAGTAGTGGGAGGACAGATAAGTAAATAGATCATTACATACCGAGTGATAAGTGCTTTAGTAGAAATAAGCTTAGAGTTGCTCTGTATAAGAACATCAACCCAGAGAAGGAAGATTAAGGAAGACTTCTCTGAGGAGATGATTCCCGATGTTGGAACCAAGCTTTGAAAACCATTTGGAAGTTATCTAGAAGAATGAGGTTTAGTGTTGAAAAGGGGAGAAAGCAAAGGAGAGGACAGAAGACAGAGAGAGTTGTAGGCCCCAGGGGCAGTGTGTACAAAGACCCAGGTACAAGAAATTGCCTGGGGCTTCTGAGATGCTAAAGCTTTATGCAGGGGCTTAGTAAGGCCACATATGGCCCTCCAGGTCCCCAAGTATGGCCCCTCTACCAAATCCGAACTTCACAGAACATATCCCTTTATTAAAAGGATTTGTTCTGTAAAATTTGGATTCAGTCAAAAGGCCACACTCAAGGACCTAGAAGGTCACATGTGGCCCCAAGGCCAGAGGTTCCCCACCCCTGGCCACTTAACCATGAAGGGTCTAATGTTCAGTTTAAGCAAATTTACATTATCCTGAGAAGTTAAAAAGTTGTGGAAAGTTTGATGTCAGGAATTGACATGATCAGATTGGTAAATTTGAAAATCATAGAATGTGCAAGATGGAGATACAAATTAAAATTGAGGAAGACCTGAACCGGAGAGGCTTGTCAGGAGGTGTCTGGAGCAGAGACGATGACAGTAATAATGTTCTTGCCCCAAGAATGATAATCAACTGTGCTCTCCATCATAATAAAGAGTGAATGCAGTAGGGTTTCGCATAACTGCTTCTCTTCATGACCTGCAACAAAAACATGCAGCACTGCTTTGAAGTAAAGGTGATTTTGTATAGTTCTAACATGCTATACATAGAAAACTTTCTTTTAATAATGGAATTTCTTTCTGTCTTCAACAATTTTATTAGAACTATCATATGCTTGGATCTTCAATGAATATCCATCGTTTGTTGAAGAAGATAGTCGGAGATTTGTCTCTCAAGAAACAGGGCACCTCTATATATCTAAGGTGGAGCCATCTGATGTGGGAAATTACACATGTGTGGTGACAAGTACGGTGACAAACGCCAGAGTGCTGGGCTCCCCGACTCCTTTGGTGCTGCGTTCTGATGGTATCAAATGTTTCAAATGTAATTCTGAATAGAAATAGTGTTGTTACTGTAAGCAAAGACAAAGGGGAAAAAAACGAAAAGTATGTCTTGAAGAATGAATCATGTCATTTTTTGGGAACAAAGAATATTTGTGAGCACAATGATGAAAATTGTTCCATAAACTGCAAGTCCTTGTTCCTAATCCTTACCTAGCAGCAGCTTCATAATTTGCAGCGATCAGTGTGAGATGAAAACGAGCAGCTGTTTGTTCAAAAATTATTAAGGATTTCAAGATAGTGGCGGCAGAGCATTGAACCAGCCACGAGACCCTTCTCGGCCTGGGGCTCAGGTTGCATTCCCATAGAGTCACCTGTCCTGACTTTTGCCAGCTTGAGGTTTTTAAAGCTCTGAATATTTTGTTATAAGCAAAAAAGCATCACTAAAAAAAATCATTAAAGAAAAAACGTGTTTCATCAACACCTTGATGGTTGTTTAAGGGGAGTCTGTGAGCTGCAGAGGAAGCAGATTTGTAAGCCTGGGTAGTTGACCCACTTCCTCAAACCCACATCTGATACAGCATAATGCCGTGACCACAAAGTATTGAAGCACTTTTTTCCAGTCAGTTATAATTGAATTTGACCTTTCCCATTTATTAAGTCACTGTTTCTTGACTCCAGGGAACCGTTTAATAAGTTTGAGATTGTTATCTGTGCTATCAGAGTACCATTAAGTAAATTCCCTGCCATATTTTTGTTCTTTAGGAAATTTCAGGAAGTCATAATACGTTATATATTTCCATTTGGCCAGAAGTGCCCAAATTGAATATAGAATATCAAAAGCCTCCCATTTTATGTAGTGTAAAAGGCATAGTGGTTTTCTTGGAACTGCTCTGTAAGTGGTAACTTATGAATCAGCAAATCCAAAATTCTTAAATATTTATTAATGTTGCACATATGACCTGAGTTAGCACTAGTGAGTAATTTAAATCACTAGGGGAGCTGGTTCAAAATGAGCAAAAGAAAGTTTTATTTAAGAAAAATGAGGCAATTCCAAAGGAAATGCTGAAATTGTTATGGAACGGAGTGTGAGAAAGACCATTTTGAGAACTGTTATCTTTATATTGTGGATTTACAGGTGTGATGGGTGAATATGAACCCAAAATAGAAGTTCAGTTTCCAGAAACTCTTCCAGCAGCTAAAGGTTCAACTGTGAAATTGGAATGTTTTGCCCTTGGAAAGTAAGTTTTATAACATTCAATCCTATCTGCTAAAATATTAGGTTTCTGTAAGAGATGGTTTTTTTTGACAGACTCTTCTCCTTTCCTTATTTTCTGAAATTTACTTTCATTTTGAAACAAAGGAAAAAATTAAATGCAGTAAAAATGCATATATAAAATTTAGTTTGAAACTTTATTTAAAGACAATTGGAGAAAATGACTATGCCTGCTTAATTTAATAAACTAAATTGGTGGGGGATTTTGTTCTTGTTTATTTATTGTAATCTAATACAGTGGATATGTATTAGGCTTTTTTTTTTTTTTGTAAATCATGAATCAGCTCAAGAAAAATGCACAGTTCATTTTATTAAAATATCATCCTAAAGAATTAAATCTTTTCATCAGGTTTATGTAATCAACCACTGCAAGTGATTTTCTGCATTTTAAAAATCTGTACCTTTTTTTTTCTGCCTTAATAAAAGCTTTATTTTCTCAACTCCAAAAGGCATCACGTGATAACAGCAAAACAACTTGACGATTTTCTTATTAGTCCCATACCTCAGATTAATTGGAGAAGAAGTGATGGACTGCCATTTCCCAGCAAAATTAAATTAAGGAAGTTCAATGGCGTGCTTGAAATCCCCAACTTCCAACAGGAAGATGCGGGTTCCTATGAATGCATTGCTGAGAATTCAAGAGGAAAAAATGTTGCCAGAGGGCGTCTCACTTACTATGGTGAGCATCTACTTAGGACAGATTGGAGTTTTAGCTTTTGCTCTTTCATCTATACGAAGTTGTTGAGGGCTGGGAGATTACAGCAGAATCCCAGTGTTCCACTTGTTCTGTTATACATTTTGTTAAATGGTGATAAACATGTATCATAGGAGAAATTAAAAAGAGATAAAATTTTACAATGAAGTTGGAGACAATATATTCCTTTTGCATTTAAAAATGGTTTATACGATACTGGAATATGTCTTATGTTTTCCTAGGATAGCCTTTCACATACTTCAGCACATTAGAGAGAGATCTTTTCTGTCTGTCCTCTCCTCTAGAAAAGGTGGCTTTTATATCTTTCTTTATTACTTAGTAAGCAGAAAAAAACCGTCTACTGAGAAAAGTTGCAGTTGCTGTATTACCCAAACCACATAAACTAAGGCTCTTGTTTAGTTCTCCAGTGTTATTCTCTCTCTTCCAGCAAGGTATCTGTACTCTGTTTGTTGCCTTTAATTTGTAATCACATTTATTTGATGTACTGCTCAATTTGAGTAAGGAAAGAATAATAATGTTACCTTTATTTAGAGTCTATTTATAGGAAAATTAGATTGTCTTTTTTTTCAAAATTTGTTTCAAATCCCTTTGATTTTAAAAAGCTATGTTTTTGATGAAAACATGGTTTAGAAAGAGTAAATATGTTTTTATGAACCAGACCTGTTAAATATATGGAGATGTAAAATCAGCAAATATGTATTTGCAGTTTAATCATTAGAAATACTGTAAAATTGTAAAACTAGTGGAAATTGACCACTTTTGTGAAAGGCAAATTGCATTATATTCTATTTATATTAGAAACTAGAAATTGAAACATTTTGCAATGCATACTTGTATAGCATGCATACATGTTGCAAGGAAGAAACCATTTGCGAAAACAAATATTAAAATTATAAGGCTTATTATGACCCTCTCCTGGAAAATTTGAAGTCTGCAGGTACATTACCTCCAACAAGATTAACACTTGTTATGCTAGTCTATTATATACATACGTGTGTGTGTGTGTGTGTGTGTGTGTGTGTATGTGTGTGTGTAAGATTTTTGGATTTGTCCGGAACAAAATGGAAGCATGGTTTAGCATAAACCATTTCTGTTTTGTAACTTTCCCATCTTATTACATGATTAGCTTGCAGTATACAGCACAGTAGTTACCCAGGTGTCAAGGTCTACAGGTTCCTGGGATGATATGCAAATGGGGGTGCAAGCTGTGGCTGTACAGCTGTAAGGCCCCCACAAAGCAAGTAACCTTTTTTCATACCCTGGCTCACTTCCTCTTTTCTGAGCAACCACTGCCTGATCCAGGGTGAGAAGTGACCATTATAAGAAAACACAAGATATTCCAACTATCTTAATGTTTCAGTAGAAATGTTTTTAGCTCTATGTAACAGCGACCCTGCATAAATAATAAACAATTGTATCCTTCATACGATGAGAAATCCAAAGCCAAACTGTCATTCAGGTACTTTATCATCAGGCCCTGCCTCAGTTTCTCCGTGATGTATTTTTCCATCTTTACGTACTTTTCCCTGTGCTCTTCATGTCAGTTTCCATTATGATCACAGAATGTCTGCCAGCAGTGACCAGCACATCGGTTGTTATTCATCCTTCCTTTCTCCAAAATATCCAGCAATCCCCTTCTCAGATTCCTCTGGCTCCATGTTCATTCCTAAACCAATCACTGCCAAGGAGAAATTGGATCACACCAGTTTAAGAACCTTTCTTTGGAAAGCCGACTTTCCCCAAATTTTATGGACAATGTGAGGTGATGGAAGCAAGGATAACTGAATGAAAAATTGGGGTTATTTTAGGACTAAGGAAGAGAGGAAATGAATGCACAACAGAAAACCAGCAGCATCTGCTATACTTAGAAAGGAGGTAGACTATTGCTTTAGTCCATTATGTAGGTAATTGATATGTACCTAAGAAATAAATTAGAAATTAACAGTATAGAGCATTTCATGAAAGTTGACTTACAATTCCGGCTTAAGATAAGTGTATTCAATAAATGTTGTGCAGTCCTATGGTTATCTGCTCTAATATTTCATTTAAAAAATGGTCTGATAGAATATTTGGATCTCATATAATAGAATAAAAGGGGAAATCATGATTAATGTGTCAGTTATAATCTCAGGATTAGTTTAGCGTAGCAAATTATCCTCCTGTTTGGAGAAGAAGCATATTAGTATGGGAAGCCTGTGGGAATTTTTGCAGAAGCTCAGGTCTCAGTCAGAGGCTCACATGTGAGTCTGTTCACAGTCATATTCCATCTCAGGCTGATTATTCCTGAAAGAAGAAAACATGTTTTAATACAAAATAGAGAGAAATGATTTGGTACTGAAGTACACTTCATACTGGGCAAGTAGTTTGTATAGAAGAAAACCAAAATAAGATAAAACTTAGACCTGTACGTTTTCTGTAAAAGCTAAGTAGCCATATTTTCATTTCAGTTTCATTTATAAAAAGCAATTTTATGAGATAGAAATGGAAAGACAAATCTTCCTGTGGTTGCAATTAAATAGAAATAGATAAACTGTTTCTCCATATGGAGGATGCAAATGTGGATTCCACAGAACACATCACATGCATAATGCAACGTGAAGCCAGTAAGACATCTCAGCTCCCAGTTTTGGATCTAAAACACAAGCTGAGACTTGGCCAGATATACCGTGTATATTGAGTGACTTTCATTGTAAGTGGTATGATGCTTTCATCTGTAAAAGAATTTTCCAAATACTTTCTGAAACTTAAGTGAAAATGATAAATCCTCATTTGGTCCAACTGATTTGCATACATATAATTTAAAGTCGCATCAGTTATTTCTTTTTCTGGTAAAAAAAAATCGTATGATTCAAGTTGAGCCAATTTATCCATCTTTTCCTGCTTTCATTTTAATTTGCTCAGAGGTTCTTAAGATGCTAACTGGTTTGTATTTAATTAAGAGTTATTTCTAACATGAAGGAAATATTTTTTCCTCAGCTATAGAAGGTTTCTTTTCTATGGATATTGATTTTTAGTTCATAATTAAGACCAATGTATGTTGCCATTCACTTACTAAGTTGTCATCAATTGTGATGTCATGATTCAAAAATATACTTGGAAAGAAAATCAATTTTGTGTACCTGCCTTCCTATCTACTGACATCTGAGAAATATAATACAGTGCCCAGAATTTTGAAAATAGAGAAAGGGTAATGAATTTGGCTTAGGAAATGACAGATTGCAACATCCATCTTCAAATCTAGAAATGTTTCATGTATGCATTTAGTAAATGCTTAGCAAATAAAATATAATTCTAGCCCTATGCTCACTTTAATCTCTTACTCACAGTCTTATGTCCATTTATATTTACCTGGATAAGGTAATAAGATAATAAATATATTTTTTTTCACGGGGTGTTTTGAATTTCTTATGTTCTTGTTATTCTTTCATTGAAGCAAAGCCTCATTGGGTTCAACTTATAAAAGATATGGAAATAGCTGTGGAAGACAATCTTTATTGGGAGTGCCGTGCAAGTGGTAAGCCCAAACCCTCCTACCGATGGCTAAAAAATGGAGAGGCCCTGGTGCTAGAGGTAAGATAATGCACCTGCTTAGCCCCCCCTCTCTTCCCATTGGGTGTTAAGTAAATGCTTTCTTTAGTACCTGTTACCAAAGTAAACTATTGAGCTTGCCTGCTTTTCATTTGCATCTAAAGAATGGTGCAGGGGAAAAAATATAAAATCAAGTACCCAGTCTACCAGTGAGGAGATCTTTTCAACATTGCATTTCATTGGCAAAAGGTGATTGTGGGCACAATAACATACTATGTTTTTTGGAATTAAAATTAGAGAAGGCCTTACTTTAATCAAACATAGAATGTAATTTCCTTTTTCTGTTGACAACTTGGTGTGGCCTCTGGAGAATAAATGTATGTATTATTTGGTTACCTTGTTATATGAGTATTTATTTTCTCCATCATTTTTCTTCTCAAGCCATATAATTTTTGCCCTTTTTCGTGTACCATCAATTATGTTCTTTCAAATTTCTATACATAACCTTTCATACTACTAAAAACCCTGGTAAGTAAGTGTGTTGCCCAGAACCCTTTTTAATGCACAGAATTCATAATGTTTTTAACTTGCAAGATTTGAAAAAAATGATGAAAACTTTTCCAATTGGTGAAATAGAAATCAACCGCATGGTACATTTTTTAAAGTCTGAAACTTTAACCTTAGGGAAAGAAAATGAAATGATCTCCCTATTTTACCTCTTGCTTTGTTGTTTATTTTACTGGTATACTTTTGGACTGAAGGATGTTTACCATATTCCCAGTGTGTGGCTACTATGTTAAATTAGTCTTTCACATTTCAAATAAGGAAAGGGTTAAATTTCAGGTCAGACTACCTAATACTCTGAGAAAAATGCCAAAGTTTTGGTACGATTGAAATGATAGTCAATAATATTCATTTTTCTTCTAAAATGGTATAATTGTTTTTATGTAAGACATTTTTGTTATCACCTAGGAGAGAATACAGATAGAAAATGGTGCCCTTACAATATCAAACCTAAGTGTGAGTGATTCTGGCATGTTCCAGTGCATAGCAGAAAACAAACATGGCCTCGTCTATTCCAGTGCTGAGCTTAAGGTTGTTGGTAAGACTAACTTTCTCTGTTCTCTTAATTTTTTCCCTTAAATTCTCCATTGTAGCCAGAAGCAGAAATACTTACTTTTCATATTAGATTCCCCTGCCATATTGCAACATGATCATTTGGAGTTTCTAATCAAGGTGTACATTTTAACAATTTCTGAAAAACACCCAGCAATTATAGCCAGAAATAAGGCCCAAAGGTAGAAATAAATCAACATAAAAAAAAAAAAGTCTTGGCCTAAAATATCCTTATCCAACTCCAACAGGCATTGATATCAACTAAACAATGCCTTTTAAAAGAATAATCGATTTTAATGTTCTTTGTTGCTGGTCCAAAAAAAAAAAATACATAAATACCAAAATTTCAATCAATCATATTTAATTCGAAAGGAGTTGCTCTCATCTTCATAACCCTGTTAGAAGCATCACACATTGGACACACTGAAGCTTGAATTAACCAAGACTCCACTGCCTGAAATTTTAAACTATTTTCTCCTTCTTGCACTTTAGGTATAGGAGAAAAAAGAAAATGTTCTATCATGTTTAGAGCAATTGTCCAGAAGGGCACTTAAGTTGCAAATGACTGAAAATTCAACCCACAGTGCTATAGCATGGTATAGCATAAATATGAAGGAATTCATTGATTGAGGAGAATTAAAATTAAAATGGAGAATTTGGATTTCAGCATAACTTGAACCAGGCTCAAATATCACACCATTATCAGGCTTAATATGATATTTCCCAACACGTTGAGTTTAATATCACTGCCAATCCAGTGGAAGAAAGATGTTCTTCTTAATTGCTCAAATGGAAGTCTCAGTCTTGCGTGTCATTGGCCCCATGTGGCCTGATTTGGGTCAGTACTCATTACTAATCCAATCCGTATGGCCACCAGGTTGTAAGGCCCTACTTGATTTAACTCAGTGGTTCCCAACTGGGGAGAGTTTTTCACCCAAGGAATACTTGGAAATGGCTGGAGATGTGTTTTGTTGTGGCAACTGGGGTTGGGGTAGAGGAAGAGGACCTGCGTGTGATATTAGCATCTCATGGGTAGAGCCCAGAGAAGCATCTAAATATCCTACAGTGCACAAAACAGCCTCTCGCAACTATCCAGCCCCGATACCAAGTGTGAAGAGAGGTTGAGAAACCCAGGTTTAATGGAAACTAGGTTGCTCATCGCTGGTGCCTGGAGGTTAGAAGTGCATCCTCTATACCAGGAGGGCTGATGCCTGGGGTAGATCTTCAGCTGAAAATCTGGCTATTGTTATCCATGACAGAAGTAGCACATTATGACAAAGGGCAAGGGAATATACATGCAAGTCTTAAGATAAAACACTGCAGTGCTCTTGTAGGGAATTAACCTGATGAGCTGTGGTTTATTCATGTTTAAAATGGATGTATTCCTACTCAGTGTCCTGTGTGGGGTTGCGGTGTAGGAAAAAAATATGTGATATATAAAAAGGGATATTTTATTTAAATATTCACAGGTTTTTTGTTTTAGTAAAAATTTTTCTTTCGGGATTTTAATTTTTAAGACCAACAACCTCTGGAAAACATGTCTTCTTTACCACAGTCAAATATATAATCCCGTAATATGATTCACTGTAAGATCTCCACTAATCAAAAAAATAAATTATATTCACCAGGATTTGCTATAAGGCATAGCTTGAGATATTTGAGAAATGTACTAGGTTCTTACCCTTTTTTCCACAGTCATAGTGAAAGGAAGAGTGATTTTCTGATTAACATATCATTTCATTCAAGTGATACATTATTATGTATCTGGAATGTTCAGATGTTGTTTCAGGATTGACATCCCATGCATGATTAGCAAACATAATGTTTACTACATTTTATAATATTTAATGTAATATTATAACATTTATTGTAATATTCACATTGTATTACTTTTCCCTCACTTGGAAATTCAAACTCACAATATGAAAATTGTGTAATAGAACTTGATACATTTTATGGATGAGAATATTAATCTAATACTCATCCTCCATTATAAAAGCATTTGCTCAGCCCCTGTTGAATACCAGGCAGTATACCAAGTGCTCTGTCCTAGAGGTCAACAAGAGAGACCAACCTCATTCCTGTCTTCATGAAACTAACTTTTAAAAACATTCTATGCTGAATGTTTTCCTTTTGTTTAATAAACTCATGATTGAAAGCTATTTTAAATTTTCACAGTAAGCTAAAAATTCCTGTATAAAGTAATTATCTCATGATTTAGAACCTGTCTGAAAACACAATGGCATGAATTGCTTTTTTAGCATTGAAACCCTGTGCATGACACACAGTAAACCAAGTAAATCAAGCACTGACACCTCGCGTGTAACGCAAACTTTTAAGAAGGTTATAAAGTCGACCTTTGAAATTTACAGGAAGTTTTTTAAATGATCCATTAATCATCCTTTCTCATCTTTCTTCCTTTTCAGCCTCTGCTCCAGATTTTTCAAAGAATCCAATGAAAAAGTTGGTGCAGGTGCAGGTGGGCAGCCTGGTCAGCTTGGATTGCAAACCCAGAGCCTCCCCGAGGGCTCTCTCTTCCTGGAAGAGAGGAGGTGTGATGGTGCAGGAGCGTGAAAGGTATTCTGTCCTCCACAAAGGAGATCTTGTGCTTTCTTCTCACTCTCCGTGCTAACATCCAAGTGGGTTTCCAATGTGAAATGAAATGAAGTAGCGTTTCAATAGAAGGTGAGGTGTTTGAGAATCCAAATAGTAGTTTTGTTTTGTGATACTCATTATATACAGTAATCAATTTTTGAAATCAAAAAATTTTAGAAATATACCTACCTAACTTCTTCCCACAAAGAATACTTTCTTTTAGCAAGAATTTTAATCCCCAGTCTCCTGGGACAATGCAACCAGAACAATAAAGGAATGTCAGGCCTACATGCAGGCCCCACGTCACAGGACAAAGAGAAGAAGATGTTATATAATGACAGCACATGCCAAAGAAATACCAATATTGCCGTTACCCTATACTGAAATCATTTGGCATTACTGGTGTTCAGTTTATACCAAGACTCTCCTCGTTTTCTGATTATTACGATAAAATGGAAATGAAGAAGCAGAACGGGATTTAGTTAAAAAACAGACTCTAGAGCCGCAGTGCCTGGGTTCAAATCTTCATTTTGCCTTTTACTTGCTCAATGGAGTGACCTAATCTTTCTGTGCCTCATTTCCTCCTCTGTTAATGCATGATAATAATAGTCCATGCTTAATGGTAAGAGGATTGTTGTATGGGCGAAATACATAAATTATTAATAAAGCCCTTAGATCAATGCCTGCTACAGAGTAAGCATAAGTATTAGTTATTATTACTATTTATTTATTATAATTTATTATGGATATTTATTGAGTATGTATTGCAAGGTATTATGCTCAGAGCTTGTGATAAACAAAATAACAACCCCAAAGGGCCAATGCCCTTATCCTCGAAACCTGTGACTATTATGTTAAATTACATGGTAAAAGGTAATTAAAGTTGAAGATGGAATCAAGGTTGCTAATCAGTTGACTTTAAAACAGGATGATCATCCTGGATTATCTGGAGGGACCTAAAGTAATCACCTGAGCCCTTAAAAGAGGAAAAGGAAGGCAGGAGGATTGGTCAGGAAGATGGGACAATCAAGGAAGAGACGGGAGGAAACTGAAGCGTGAGAGGGACCCTGACGGGTGTTGCTGGCTTCAAAGACGGTAGAAGGGGCCATGAACAAAGGAAACAGGGACCCCGGTCCCATAACCGCACAAAGCTGAGTTCCACCAACAACCTGAATGAGCACGAAGTGATTCCAGATTCAGAAGGAACACAGCCCTGCCAATACCTTGATTTTAGCCCAATGAGCACTATACTGGGCTTCTGACCTCAAGAACTATAAAAGAATAAATTCACATACTCAGTTTGTGGTAATTTGTTATGACAACAATAGGACATTTAATACAGACCTCTACGTGAATTATCTCCTTCCAAAATCTCTGCAACTAATGAGAAAAACTTAGAGGGATTATGTAATTTGCCTAAAGTCACCTAGACAGGATTTGAATTCATGACTGTTCGACTCTAATGCATAACTGTTAAGCTTTATGAGTGCCACATTTTGTACAGGGAGCCCAGACTCTTAGAGGTGGTCTTAGCTTTTGAAGTCACGGAATCCAAATCATTGCTTTTGGAAATGAGAAGAAAACAAACAAGAAAACCTTAAGCCAAGAAATGTGGATTTGCTTTTCTAAAATCTCAAAGTCATATTGCAAACAGCCAGGTTAAACTGCTTTAAATTATAGGATGCTTTTATGTGAGTTGGTTAAGGCTACACAATCTGCAATTCCTCCAATATTGAACAGGAAACATCTTCATTTAAAGGCAGGTATGGCAGGATGCAGAACTGCGAACTGAGTGGTTACACACAATCCAGCCAAATTCTGGGCCTCACAGAATAGATTTCTGGAACAGGAGGTTAATTAGTAATTGGAGTTTGATTTTGTAAACCAGTTTAAACAAGTGTCGATCTGTAGCACAAACTAGTTAATTTTGGCAATGCTGGGAGTTAAGTTTTCCTACTGAACTGCTGACTTTTTTTGTGATCAAAAAACATTTTAAATAGTTTTAATTATATACATAAATTTAATAGTGATTATTTCCCAAGGACTTCAATGCTTTGCACAATAGTAAATCCATTTGTCCTCACAGTAGTACATACAGTAGGCAGAGGTTTTTTAATCTTAATTTTAAAAAGTGGATAAAAAGATTAAGAGATTTAGCTAAAGACACACAGAGAGATTTACCCACACATTTTACAGTGATGGTGCAGGGAAGTGTTTAAGTTCTAAAATCTAACCTGGGACTTCTGACTTGGCCGTATACTGCTTGGTGTCATTAGGTCAGTTATGTCATATCTCTGAATCGTAGTTTCCTTGTCCATAAAATAGAGATAATAATCCCATTCCTTACATAGTTGCTATTAAAAAAAAGCGCATACTGCCTGATATTTGTCGATATACTGATCAGTAAGAATGAGGTCATACTACAAATAAAATGTTGAAAGTAACAGTGGCTGAAAAAGAAGATTTTTGCTCGTTGGTTGGGCATTCATTGGTTGGTTAGTCTCTCTGACGGTAGGTATTCGAGGCTTCCCGGACTCCGCGGTCATCAGGGATGCAGGCCTCTGCTGCCCTCCTGCTGCCTACTGACATCCGAAGTCCCACACAACACTTTTCCTTACACCTTCCTGCTCAGACAGTAGTTCCCTGGCCACACATAACTGCAAGAAAGGCTGGGAAATATAATTTTTTTTCTAGATGGAAATGTACCCAATGAAAAATTGGGAGTCTGTTTTTAAGAAGAGAGGAGGAAAATGGTTGCTACTCCAGCAGAGTCTCATGGTAATAAAAGTTAGTCCTCTGCCCCTTTCAGGCCTACTGACCCTCTACTCTGTATTGTATGTTACATTTCTAACATTCCGCCTGTGCATAACACGGTGCATAACACGGTAACTGTCAGATATGAAGATATAGTTAAAAATAGGGAATATATTTGAGGAGAGGGTCCACAGTGCTGCATTCCTTCCCAGGATCTGTGGTTTGGATTTTGTTTTTATCTCTTTGGACAGCAAAAATACTGATGAACCAGTGTCCTGATGCTTAGGGAGAAGGCTGCTAGAGGCAATTATTGAACAAGTTGCAGGCTTGAATCTTCTCCAAGTTCATGGTAAATCGGAGTGGGCTGCAGACATCACTTGGCAATGAAAGCTCTGTAGCTGTCCCTCTTGACTTGGTCTGCAGGCTTCAGCCAAATCAGGGAAACACGTTAAATATTAATAGTAGGTTTATTGTGGTTCTTTGATCATAGACTATTCCAACTTAAAAATGAAGGTTCAGTCTCATTTGAGGGACAAATGAATTCATTGACGCATTTGAGGATAGAAGACAAAAAATTTTGAGAAAGTATTTATGACAATATTTGAAATCTATTTGATATTTTTGTGTGTTTGTTTTTTCAGGTGAATTTGGGCTTGTCAGTGAGTTAGAAACTTATGATAAACAGGGAAGTTTTCTCCAGCCGAGCATAGAGGCTGTTGGTAGCAAATACATTTTGATTACATCAATATTTTATTATATATACCATCATTTGAGGCTTAAATCAGAAAAAAAAATCAAAGGATTAAATGTCTCTTTAAAAATTGTATAAATGAATATGGCTACTATGTAAATCATATAATACGTTCAAATTATTGTACTCTACTGGGATTATAAGTTTTTGCATCAGCACAATAACAGCTTTGCAATTATGAATCTGCCATAGTAATGTGGATCTAAGTCAGTGAGACACCTAAATTACAGAGTAGTTTTGAAGAAATGAGGGTTGTTGCTTTAAAGTACTGAGAGCATTTCAAGCTAAGGTAGTGAATGGACTACTGCCAACAGACATCTTAGAAAAGTTGTTCTGAATAAATAGCAAGGGCTTGTAGTGCAAATGGTGATTCCTGGGCTCTGAACATTAAGTTCTCATTCATTTATTTGAAAATACTTTGAGTACCTACTAGATCCTAGGCACTAGGTATTTGTTCTTTACTAGAGAAGTCCATCCCATTCTTTATAGTTTTTCAGGGTGCACAGACAGGTAACACAGGGCAGGTACAATAAAACTCAATGACAAAGTACAGGATGTTCAGGGGTCACTTGAGAAGGCTCAGTCTCCAAATTAGGGATCAGAGCAGACTTTCTGCAGAATGTAATGTCTGTAGCAAGACTTCAAAGATGACTAGGGATTTCACTGGAGGAGAATGCTCAAGGCGGAAGGAACAGCATGTGCAAAGGCACGGCGACAAGGCACGCATGGGCATTGTATTAGTCTGTTCAGGTTGCTACAACAAAATTCCTCAGACTGGGTAATTTATAAGTAATAGAAACTTATTTCTGACAGTTTTGGAGGCTGAGAAGTCAAAGACCTAGATGCCAAATACAATCAGTGTCTTGTGAGGTCTCACTCTCTGCTCCATAGAGGGTGCCTTTGTGCTGTATCCTCACATGACTGAAGGGGCAGGCAGCTCCCTTCAACCTCTTTCATAAGGTCACGAATCTTATATCCGCATGACTTAATCCCTTCCCAAAGGGCCCCACCTCTTAATACCTCCACAAGGGAGACTGGGTTTTGGCTTGAATTTTGGAGGGACACATTCAGACCATAGTGGGTATTGAGTAGCTGAATGTTCAGTTCACCTTGAGGGTAAAGTGCCATAGGAGGGCAGGGTGCAGAGAAAGTCGGATCACAGAGGTGAGCAGGGATTGTACTGTCAATGACATTGTAAGCCAAATTAAGAAGTTTGGGCTTTTAACCATGGGTACTGGGATGACACAGGATAAAACAAAAGTAGCAGAGTTACAAGATTAAACTTACGTTTAACAAAGAGGAACATGGTGCCTGTGGATAGGTTGGAGTGATAGCAGGACTGGACGTAAGACCCCCAGTTAGCAGCAATCCACCAACCTGAGTATGGCAGCCTGAACTGAAGAAACGGCAGTGGGAACGAAGGGAAGTCTTGAGGAGCTTGAGAAGATGTTCGGTCAATAGGACCCAGTAGTTGATTAGATTCATCATTGAAGAGAAGATGGGAGTCAAGGATGAAGCCTAGATTTCCAGCTTAGGTATCGAGAGTGTGGTAGGCCTATTCATTGTGATGGAGAATCTCAAGAAAGGGGCAGGCATGAGGGCAAAGACGGTCAGTTCAGTTTGTGTTTGGTTCCAGTTGAAAAAGCAACTGGACATTCCTGTGCATACAAAGCTTGACTATCTGAATCTGGAACTTAGGAGAAAGCCCCAAGCCACAGATAGAGATTTAGGTGTCATGAACTTGGAGATGGTAGCCGACTCATGACAGAGAGGACAACTGTCTAGGAGGGTAGATACCATTAATTGAAGAGGGTGTATAGTTCACCTCTGAAGCTCATGGACACTCGAGTTGTGAGTAGAGAGGCCTATTTTCACAATTTCATTTTGTAATGGATTCATTAAGTAAAGATGGACTTAAGTCACCTGATGCTCAAATAGTCTAAACTTCAAAATTATTAGCATTCAATATTGAGTAAAATTTCGGGGTTTTTTTGTTTTGCTTTGTTTTTTTATATCTGTAGCATACATTATTGGGTAAAGTTGTGTTTTCTCCTCCCTTCAGGAAGCAGGTTTTATGAAATGTCTGGCCTTTTTGAGCACACCGTGCGTCAGTGTTTTTGTGCTTTTCCGTCCGTTCACTTAAATCTACCTGTTTTCAAAAAAGACAAATTAAAACTGGATCTTTTGTCACCTGTAAGCAAAGTAAAATTGAAAAAGACCCTTGAGAATGTGAACAGGCATGGTTTGGGAAAAGAAAGAGCCAGTTGACATATTTTAAAGAATGCTTAGCTTATCTTTATCACTTAGTGGTACTTAAAACGCATTAGGTAATTATTTTTTAAAAATAGAGGCCTTCATTTGAATGCTAATGCTTATAATAGTAAATATTTTATTGCAATAACTTCAGAAGAAAGTCAAAGAATGGCTCATTACTTCTAATTAACACATTAAAATTGTTTCAAATGTTCTATGCAGCATTTAATACTATAGAAATTTAAATGCTTTTTAAAGAAAGAAAGGGTAAAGGGTTTTTTCCAAATATTAATATTAATAGTCATAATCCAGGCAATGTTTTTAAAATGTAGTACCCAATTCCTAATGTATTTCTTGCATATAGATAGAAGCTTGCTTTAAAATGCAATGAGCATTATATGCTAGATGATTCCATTTATATGACATTCTTGAAAAGGCACAGCTTTAGGGAAAGAAAACAGTGATCATTGCTTCTCAGAAACTGGGAGTGGGTTAGGAGATTGACTATGGCCAGGGGGAGCTTTTGGGGGTGAGGGAACTGCTGTAGCTCTTGACTGTGAGAGAAATCACATGCCTGCATTCATGTTAAAACCACACAGAACAGAACACTAAAAAGGACAAATTACACTGTATATAAATTCTATCTTAATTTATTTTAATTTTTAAAGTTTCTACACACATCACTGATATACTTTAATTTTTAAAAAATTACATGTAATTTTACATTCATCTCACCTTGATTGAGTAGCTCCATACAGGAATTTAAAAGCTCCAGAAATGCACCCAACTGGTCACTTTTGCCTTTTGTTCAACATTCAGTAAACTTTTGCCAGTAACTAGGATGATTTTGCCAGAGCCAGGACCACTTGGCATCTCAGCCATTGCTACTCCTAGTGGCCACAGCCTCGTAACTGGCACTATAGGCACGTGCCACTGTGCCCGGCTAATTTCTTTTTCTATTAGTTTTTGTGGAGATGGGATTTCACTATGTTGCCCATGCTAGTCTCTAATTAACACATTAAAATTGTTTCAAATGTTCTATGCAGCATTTAATACTATAGAAATTTAAATGCTTTTTAAAGAAAGAAAGGGTAAAGGGTTTTTTCCAAATATTAATATTAATAGCCATAATCCAGGCAATGTTTTTAAAATGTATTACCCAATTCCTAATGTATTTCTTGCATATAGTTAGAAGCTTGCCTCAAACTCCTGGCCTCAAGCAACCCTCGTGCCTTGTCCTCCCAAAGTGCTGGGATTACAGGCACGAGCCACTGTGCCCAGCCATGAAGCACAGGAAGAATTTTATTCAGTATGTGTGTTGCTGCCATTTTTAGGAACCAGATAGATTGATGTCCCTGCCCTCTGCCTGGAGGGACAGTAGCCCATGCTGTCCACTGATTTGTCGTATCATTATTCAGTGCTGAGTACTGTGCCCAGCACTGGGAATACAGAGATGAATAGGAAACATCAAGAGTCCTCAAAAAGCCCACAGTCTGTTTAGAATGTGGAATATGAAGCCATCCTGGACAGTGGGATAGACTTTATGATTAAGGTGACTATCTAATTTATTCTACAAACTGTGGCATTTTAGAAGGGAAGGGAGGCCTCTCTTAGGCTCTTAGGAATTACCTCTAAGACAGTCCATGCAAACCAGGACCATCTGAGGACACTGGGCATTGTCCTGTCTGTAATGGAGGCGAGTAAAAGCCAGGAAGAAGCAGAGAAGACAAACTGTCTCATCCCTGGTGAACAGAAAAGCAGTTCCATAAGGACAGGCATCTCAAAGGAAGGGATGTAAAGTCGAGCAGAGCAAGAGTAGAGAACATGCCACCTAAACAGGAAGGATTACAGCAACAAGAAGCAAAACTGGGTATTTGTCCCTGTATTCCAATTATGTCAGTGGCAAGGTTCATATGTGATCACAAAAATGAGAAAATCTGACTTGAGTTCTTTCCTAGGTAGGAAACCATCCTTTTCCTTCAAAGGAAATAAACATTGGAGAAAGATCATTTTTCTTAAAAGGGAGACTGAGAGGCCTGGGTAAATATCCAAGTGTCCCAGAGGGTAGAGAACAGCCTCCATCCCTATCTGGTTTCTCCAACCCGTATCTTCATTTCTCTCATACTTTCAGCTGGAAAGAGAAGAAGACAAGGTACATTTGCCCCATAGCTCCCATTTCCTATAAGAAGATGAATCTAAGGATTTAAGAGTGAACGTAATTAAGAGAAGAATCAGTGAAATCTCAGACTTTTGGTTTGGGGTGAGGCTTATGAGAGGCATAATAATCACCTCCTCTGCCAGCCCTCACCCTCTCCCACCGACACATACTGACAAATCTTCTGCTATTAACCACCAGACAGCTTCGCTTTCCGTGTGGGTATTTGTATCATCATTTACATGAATTATTTATGTCTAATTGGCATGCAGTATACTAATTGCTATGCACATTATTCACTGTGTCAGATGAAGTTAAATGCAAGTTTTATTTGCTTCTTTATGTAATTTTAGCACACGGAAAGAGCAAAGCATCGAAGTCAGAAAGACGTGGGTCAGATCTTGGCTCTGCCACCTGCCACCAAGGTGGTGTTAGACAAGTTACATAATCCCTGAGTCTTGGCTTCCTTATTTGTAAAATGGGGCCAGGAATCCTCAACTTGCGGGCTGGTGGGTGGCATTTGCGTGGTGCATGCTCTTAGCGAGAGGTGTGCTAAAGAAACTGGTCTGCCCAGACAGGCAGAGAAACACAAGGTTTCCTTCAAATAAATTATTTTCCTCTCGTTCCCTGCCCATTCATCTCACATTCTGAGAGATTCCCCCCCCGCAACTCCCTTATTATCTCAGTGGATTTTAGTTGCAAAGATAAAAATAAAATAATATGTGTAAAGCTTCCCCTGTAACGTCTTCTGCATAGGCACTCAGAAAAAGGTTCCTGATGCTGTTAATACCATTTGTAATATTAATTAACATTTTTTCATTGTGTTGCTTAGACACCTTAAGAATAACAAGACTAGGCTAAAAAGAAAGCTAAACAAGGACCTTTCTTTTTCAAAACAATCAACTGTGTTGTACATTATTTATGCCGCTTTAAATAAATTCCGCCCAAATATTATTTTAAACAAATTGCTGCCAAAGGGTTTCTAAAGTAGTATCAACTAAACTTTGCAGATGACCACGTGGTTCTTAAATCTTTATTTCAAATTTGGTTTTAGTGAGTTATAAAAGGTAAAGACATTTTTAAAAAAATACTTTGGCAGTGTTATGATTTTGGCAGGGGAAAGCTGGTTAATACATCCGAATATGCTGGGGATTGGAATTCACTTTAAGCCGGTTCCTTGTTAGAACTGGGTAAATTAATTCATATCCTTGCCTCGCACAAATGTTTTATTTACAGAGAGTATCTGCTCATAGCACATTCTTTTGGTTATATAGCATTTCTCAATCAAGCCCAAAATCCCCCATGCATTTGCCCGCAGCCCAATTCCTGCTCCGGATCCCTGCTATCACTCAAAATTCAAAGAAGAAAAAAAATTAATGTAATTTTAGAAAATGGCAATATCATTGCATACTACTTTTGCTTTTTTTTCTGATAATATGTTTAAGATAGGAAAAAAACAGGAGCTTTCTCTAGAAGTAAGACTATATTGACTGTTTTAACACTATTGAGATACGGAGTACAAGAGTACATGTATCATTGCCTTTCGAATAATTTTTAAAAGAAAGAAGGAAGCAGAATTCTCCTTGCGTTCTCCATTTATGCTCTTGCAGTTTCCTCTGGCTGGAATGTCTTTTTTTCTCCACCTAGAAAACCCCTACTTATCACTCAAGGTCCAGCTTTATTGTTACTCTCCATGGGAAGCCTTCCGCAAGCCCAGTAGCAAAGATTAATTGCTCTTTCTTCTGTTTTACCCTTGTGGTTTCTTTGTGCCCAGTTGTATCACTTAACACAGTGCACTGTGGCTGTTTGTGCAGAAGGTGGTGTCACCTGGATTCCTGCAGTCTTTACCTTAGCCCTCTGTGTATCATCAGCCTCTGCTCCACACGTTCATTCATTTCAACATTCATTTATTCATCAGATATTTATTTAGCATCTACTGTTAACTTTTGCTGCATAGCAAATCACCCTAAAACTTTTTAATGGTATAAAGCGATATTTTATCATCATTTACAGTTTCCATGGGTCAGAGATTCAGGCAAGGCTTGGTTGGCTGGGCAATATTTGCTCAGCATGTCTCCCCTGGCTGCAGTCAGATGGTGACTGGAGACGAGGCAGCTGGAAGATGTCTGTGCATTACTCTCTCTTTCCCCATGCAGGCTCGAGGCCCCTCTTGTGGCCTCTCCAGTGTGGGCTCCCTACACTGTGTCCCCTGACTCAGAGGAGTCATAATGCCTACCTGGTGACAGCTAAAAACATTAAGAGTGAATATTCAGGCTAGCAAGATGGAAGCTAAATCCTCCAGGCTCCCCAGACACAAACTGTCGCTGTCCTTGTATTCCCTGGGCTATTAGTAATTGCAAGGCTGACGGGATTCAACTTCAAAGGGAAGGGAGTTAAACTCTATTTATTTTTCCTTTTTCCCCCAGCTTTATTGAAGTATACTTGACAAGTAAAAGTTGTATATATTTAATATATACAAGGTGATCTTTTGATATATATATATAGTTAAGTGATAATTGCAATCAAGCTAATTTACATATCCATCACTCCATATAGTTACAATTTTGTGTGTGTGCGTGTGTGTGTATTGTGAGAACACTTAAGATCAACTCTCAGTGATTTCAAATATACAACCCAGTGTTATTAACTATGATCACCATGCTGTGTATTAGATTTCCAGAACTTATTTATCCTTCATAACTGAGTTTCGTACCCTTCAGCCAGCATCTCCCCATCTCCTCCACTCTCCAGCTTCCTGGCAACCACCATTCTACTCCCTACTTTAACTTTTAAAATGTTTCACATATAAATGTGAGATCATGTAGTATTTGTCCTTCTGTGCCTGATGTATTTCACTTGTAATATCCTCCACGTTAATCCGTGTTGTGGCAAATAGCAGGGTACCTTCCCTTTTTGGGGGCTGAATGAT
Source organism: Avahi laniger (assembly GCA_963575035.1). Lineage (NCBI taxonomy): Eukaryota > Metazoa > Chordata > Mammalia > Primates > Indriidae > Avahi > Avahi laniger. Next base: position 28,072 of record CAUYSK010013538.1, on the reverse strand, counting down.
GTTCTATTTTATATATGTACCACATTTTATTTATCCAATTATCATCAACGGACCTCTTAATGGGAGAGTGGCAATATTCTAGGTGAACGTGTGGGGTAGGATGTCTCATTGTGGCCACCTTTGGGATATGCAATCTGGAACACCTACTGTGTACCCTACATTATACAGTGCCCTGAGATACCACTGTGAATAGAACAGACATGGTCCTTTCCCCATGGAGCTTGCATAAGGAACAGACAGAATATAAATAAGTTAAACAGATAATTTCTTTAGCCATAAAAAAGACAATCATATAGTGTGTTTCAAGAAAAGCCTTGTTAAAGAAGTAATTTTTTAGCAGAAATCTAAATAAGAAGCAGCCGGTCCTGCCAAGAATTGGCAGAAGTACCTTCCAGAAGAGGTCCTCAACCAGGGCAAAGGCCTTAGATAGGAATGAGTTTGGATTATTTGAGAAGCAAGGTGAGGCCAGTGTGACTATAGTGTTGTACATTGAAGGGGAGAGTAATAAAACATGAGGTCCCAGAGATGGGTAGAGTCTAGAAATGGGGATCCTTTAAGACCATGATAAAAATGTTGGATTTTATTTTGTATGGAATAAGTCATATGAGGTTTTAAAGCAGAGGTGTAACACAATCTGGTTAAAAGATAACTCTAGCTACAGTGTGGAGCGTGGGTTGAAGACAGAGAGGAAAGAAGCAATGAATTCGATTATAAGGTAACTTACAGTAGTCAGAGCAAGAGTCGCTGGAGGATTGATTTAGGGGAACAGTAGTAGAAATGGAGAAAAGGACACTGTGTATTCTGGAGGCTGGATGAATTTGTACCCCGGACATAACATTTCATACCTAATGATCACATTTTATATTGATTGTGCATGAACTATATGGATTCCCCACTTGGCCCATAAACTGTAAGTGTCTAAAGGCTAGGGACTACTTCTTACTCATATTTGTATTTTCCAAAACACTTAGTGCATTGTAAGTACTCATGAGTATTTGTTGAAGTGAACTTCATGCTTTCTTGGAGAGCTTCCCGTGTCTTAAAAGTACCTATAATTTAATTTATTGTAACTATTTCTTAGAAATGTAAAAAATTGATTTTTTTATAGATTTCTATTTGAGGCTTTCTATTGAAAATATGGAGAGTGCTATATTTTAGCCAGCTCTTCCTCCTCTCTGAACCTCGTCACAGAAACAGGGGTGTGTGGATGGATGATGGATGGATGATTGGATGGATGGATGGATGGATGGATGGTCAAATGGATGGCTAGGTAAGGTGCTGTTGCTATTGCACTTCTGTAGAAGAGAAATGAACATGCAGATTGGTGGTGATGCTTGCAGTCCCCCATATTCTGATGCCTGGAGAGGAGTTATTCTAATTTAGTTGGTACACTAACGAAAATTTTGTATTGCCCCACTCAAGAAAATTCATTTTGCCGTTTGACCTGTTTTCTACTTTATGGTCTTATTTGCGTATTTTATAATTCTGTCTTAATGCAGATTTCATTGCTAAATTACTTTCTGTGGAAAGATGAGTCTATCTGACCCTTTGTGCATCTGAAATCCTGAAAAAAATCTATAGTTGAGATAGAATATGTAAAAATCTATTGTGTTTGGAGAAAAAAAGATTATTTTCTGACCTTTTCATTTGAATGCTAAAGAAAGAGGCACCTTTAACTTTTACTTAAAGACTTTTTTAGGCACCTAATTTTTCCAGGTATTTATTAATTTATTTAATTGGGAAAATCAGTGTTTTAAAGTTTGATGTAAATATTGTGTCTTTCTAGTTTAGACAATTAAAAAACCTTATACCTCCCTATATTTATTATTTTTTATTACTCCAGCCTGGTTTTAATAACTTTATGTCTTCTAGTTTATTTCATTTATTTGTATTATATCACATTCCTGAAAGAATTTGAGACAGTTTATTAAAGTACACACAAAGTGGACATTCAGGAGAAAAAATTGAGGAGAAAAAAATATACCAGTGTTCCAGTGGCCTAGAATGTGAGTTATGTCAGGACAGCATAAATTCTCACTGGGGAATCTTTATTGCTTGTTAGGGAGCATGGTCCATAGTACAAGTTCAATAAGTAACTTGCACAATGAATGTCTGAAGTTAGTTAACAAAGCATACACCAACAGATTCATTCACTTGGGTGAGATTGATCCACAATTTTGACTCAGAGTTTTGTGCTAACAAGTGAACAGAGAAAAATACTGCTAATGAACAATCCACAGTATCCATAAGATGAGATAAAACTGTTTGATAAGGAGATATGCAACTCTTCCTAGGCCAAGAAGTGTTTATATTATATCCAAATCCAGGGGATGCTCATGGAGAGAACACTTAGTAATGTGGTACTAACATTCATCGTCCTTACAATAATATACAATCCATTTTAAAGGTTTATTTTTTTCTTCCCACAATCCAATGGTAACTTTGAATATTAAGACTCAAGACTCTTGAGGACCATATGGGCCACACTTCTCTTGGCTAACTTTCCATGAATATTATTTTTCACATGCACATTTTTAATAAGATTGGAATAGAAATTATTTCAAGGCTACGCTCAGTGTCAAGAATGTAGGGTGTAGAGAAGGCACTGCTGTGAAAATGAAGAGTCAAATGCTTAAAGAGCCCACTGAACTAACATTAAAGTTTGTATTATCCTGTTAAAGATGTGTTGACTCTCCAGAACTTGTGCCTAAATAGCAGAAGATCATTCTCTGCATGAAGGAGGGACAAGAAAGTTCAGATTGTCGGGACTGATATTGTTCTTGGAAAATTTTTTGGGATGCCAGTTCGTTATGTGGACAAATTATGTGTGACCCAAGTCCCACGTTCTTGAACTATGCAACACTACTACTCTATTTGTATGCAAGATAATTTTAAAGGAACCAATCATCGGATGTACATGGTCATCACAAAAGAAAATCTCAAGAAAGCACTTCTAGAAAGACTAACATTGAAGGATCTAAAACAAAGACGTTCCAAACATACTTCTGTGTCACTGGATGAATTGAATTACTAGCAAGGGTTCCTAACTTGAGGCCCGTAGAATCTTAGATGATCTGATTCCTCGTTAATTGTATCAAAACTGTTGTGCATGTATACATGCACACACATTTGTTCTGCAGAAGGGGTCTTCAGATTTTTCAAGTGCTCAAAGAACTTTGTGTTCTAGAAGGGTTAGAAATACTTCTTAGGGTTGTAAATGAGCCACTTAAATATTGATGGATATTAATAAAAGCGAATGACTTTGGAATTGGAATAACAGCAAAACTATTCTATCTTGGAAGAACTCTACTGCTTGGCAGGTGTTTGTTGGACCATTCTTGATTTGTGACAAAACCTCGTCCTCTGTACATGGAAGATTGTTTCTAAACTCCTCATATTTGTTGAGACAACAAATATTTATTGAAAAAATACTCTGTACACAGCACCAGCATTTTGTAGTTTGTATCCTTTAGGGATATACAAACTCTAGCTGAGAATTAACTGAAGGCTATTACCCAGAATTATCAGATGAGTTGTGACTTAGGAATGGATAGGAAACTGAATGGCTGTAGAAATCTTGGCAGCAGATATTATACTGTCTTGGCAGGGCAAGTGCTAACGTGAATGACCTTACCATAATTTTTGTCTTTTTTTTTTATAAATTGAAGTGTGAAGAGGGAGAGTCCAATGGACACAGCATAGAATATTGTTTCCCAAAGTGCAGTGGCCACAGCAGCAGCACCTGGGAACTCTTTAGAAATGCAAATACTTGCACCCCATCCCAGACCTAATCTGGAAGTGGGCCCAGCAGTGGGGATTTTAAGGAGTCCTCCAGGTGACTGGTACACAGTAAAGTTTGAAAAATACTGATTTATGTCATATATCTACCCAACACCTGAGATAGGACAGGGTACCTTGATTCACAGCTCTACGAAGACTGCATGCAATGGAATAGGAGAACTTCTTAAAGGAATATCACTGTCAGTTATCAAAGAAAGAGGAGTCGATTCTGGACAGCCAAAAAATATTCAGCACCCTCCGTATCTCTTACATTGATGAAATTTCCCTTATTCATGTCATGCAAGTATCTTGCACTTCAGCATTATTGTGGGAGGTGACTTCCCTTCCAGAGCTTCCAGTCTCTGTGGAGAAGGATGCCTGCTGGAGTAGCATTAAGTTCTTTCTGCAACCCACCCCCAGAGAAAGTCTCTGACTCCTCAGTTGCGGTAGACGACCCTGACACTGTAGCTCAGCTCCTTCACTTCTTCTCTTTGGTGTCCGTTTGCACGCAGAAAGTGAATATATTTTGCCGTCCCTGTACCATGCTGTAAGGGGGCTTACCCTAACAGGGGGCCTGTTGTTGTCCACAAGCGCCAGGGAGGATAAGTGTGCGTAATTCGGGGATAAAACCGTTGTTGCTCTCCTAAATAAATTATATCAGCTTATCTGTAATATAAATAATAAAGCTGACTTTTTGATTTTTACTTGTATGACTCATGAATCTCTCTCTGAGACAGAGAAGAATAGTGTCAAGTGGAAGGGGGCTTTGAACCTTAATAATTGTCCCCTTTGAAGTTTTCCTTTAATAGCTAAACCATCAGAGAATAGTTTGTCTCATTTGTGTTGTTTGTATTACTCCCTCATACATCTGAGTATTTATAATTTCTACAAATACTCCTTTGCATAAGGAGACATATGTTTCAAATGGATTGTTGCCTGGGCCTCATGAATAACTTGGATGAATTGTTGGTATAATCACTTACATGGGAAATCTCTTTCTAGGGGGTGTTTCCTTCTATAGGTTTGAGTCCATTTTAGAGGGAAAAACTATTGAGTCACTGTCATCAAAATGAATTTAGCTCTAAATATATTTGTCATGATAATATGCGTTTGGAAAGATTTTATAGAAGTAAAAATGTTTTTATCATTGATTCTCTTCTTATGAATATGAAGACAGGTCAACTGCTGTGAATTCAGTATATTTCTCTAGGCTGCAGAGTGGAGCCAAGGTCCATCTTCTCTAGGGCTTCAAGTATCTGTTCCGTGAAGTGTGTGTGTGTTCAACAAAATAACACAGCTGCTTATTATTAGCCTGGTGCTTACTCAAAGTTAGAATAATTAACTGCTGAATCTTCTTCACTCTGCTTCTCCTTTCTTTGGAGATTTTCTAACCAATAAATCACTAAACTAACACTGCTGAATTTATAAGATGAAAGCCCAAAATGGTATAGGTAAAAGAATGAAAAGTCTAATATTATTTTCCTAAATGCTGTTTGCAGGTTATCTTTGAACTGAAGGGGGAGCAGTTATTTTGCCAACCACGTGGGGGTGAGAGCAGCTGGAAATGAGAACATATGCTATATGCTCTTTGTCTCTGACGTTTATTTTCTCATACATTTTCATTAATACATATTTGCTTTTCTTAACTGTCATTATTTATCCTGTAATATATGCATTGTGAGTACTTTTCTCTTAGAGCTAATTGTAAGCATCCGTCTCTTAGAATATGCACTCAGAAAGAGCCATCCAAAATAGCCTTGTTATTGTCTATACAGCAGTTTAATCATTATGATCTCATGTGATCACATCTCCAGTGAGATGTGCTTCCTGAGAAAATGTAGAGATGGAATGTGTTTGTTAAAATTCAAGTTGAATAAATTACTGTAATATTCAGAAGAACATTGGCAGGGAAAAAACAGTATTTCCAGAAATCCTGTTTTGCATCCGTAATGTTTCATATGTTTCTCATTCTAAAACATACTGTGTTATTATGGATGTTTAAATGTCATCATAAAGTACAGGTCAATGTTGCCTAGACAACAGTATACTTTCTGAGCAAACAGGGTTTTTTTAACAGCCATAAATTCAATGCCATCACTGAATTATAGCATGGGCTATTAGAGCAGCTTAGAGCAATTACATTTACTTATCCCAAACTAGCCATAGACTGCGCAAAGTTAAGCGAAATAATTAACCTCCTACTACAAAAGAAAAGACCAATAAAAAGGTACATATAAAGGTATATTATAAAACTGATCAAGGAGTTAAAATGCCACATTGATTTAAATTGCACATTTCTCAAAGCAAGCTAAGGTACTACATTTCCAAATGTAAATCTCATAAATCGTCATTTACCTTTTGGTGCCAAGACTGGAGTCACTCCTTGTTATCTACACTTTCAGCTCTACCCATTTGAAGAAAAGCCTGTTCTCAGAAAGCTTAGAAAGCAATTTCATTTACAGTGAAGTGGTATAAAATTTTCACTTCGAATCTCCATAGGGAAGCATGGATTATTGAAGGTTTTCTGTTGAGAAACAATTACTCCATCCATTTACTGAATATTGTTTATTTTTATGTTGTGAAAAATGCCCTGTGGGCCTCTTAGAACTTACTGGAAGAACCAATTTGGGAAGAAAATATCCAATTAGCTCAAAATGTTAGGACATACACAGAGTTTGCATTCTTCGAGAGTCAATATGTTTGTTTTGGAGTCTTTGTGTGATTCCTAAGGTGTTAGGCCTTGCCTTTGAAACTCCCTCATTTCACCAGGGTCATGCAAATAGGTTTGCTTGATTAAAGTTACTAAACCTAATACACCAAACGCTTTCTAAATTCTTCTGATATTCCAAACAGTTCGTTGTTCCTAGTGGAAGGTTAACTGTTACACTAAAATTCACAGCATGAGAAGATATCTCAAATTACCTGTCTGTTTTGTGGTACCCAAATCAGAAGTTGTAAATTTAATCTCAGTGTTTCTTTAGTCAGTAAGACGCATTTTTATTTGGATTAGGGCTTACTAATCTCAGAAGTGGTAGGTGCCCAGCTTCCTGGAGCTTGCCCTTCTGTCTGGACCCTGTAACTCAGAGCAGATTGGTTTGCCTCATCATATCAGTGTCTTCAGGACCTTCTGCTGTCATCTGCCAGCTTCCTGTCTTTACATATGAAAAGTCTGCAGGACACCTGCATTTTCTTTTAAATAATAATGATAGGTAAAATTCACTGAGCAACACTATGGATCAAACACTGCTCTCTTTGGGTGTCACGGCCCCAAAATTTTCATGACGGGATTAGCAATCAAAATGGGTCGAGACCATCACCCCTCATTACATTCCCTCTTTCCTCCTCTGAGACTTTTCTCAGTCAGTTTTCTCTCTGACTCTCATTTCTTCTATCCCCTTATCTTCAGTCTCTTGCCCTCTGTTGACTTTTTCCCTAGTAGTACAAACAAGTATACTTTCAATTCTCTTATCCTAGGGAAGTCATTTCTAAATTCTCTTCATCCAATCTTCTGTTGCCCCATTTCTTTTTGTTTTATATATATATATGTGTGTGTGTGTGTGTGTGTGTGTGTGTGTGTGTGTATGACATATCTGCATATAGTCGTTCCTTCATATCCTCAAGGGATTGGTTACAGGACCCCCTCAGATATCAAAATCCCTTATATAAAATGGTATATTTGCAATTAACCTATACACATCCTTCTGTATACTTTAAATCATCTCTAGAATACTTATAATACCTAATACAATGCAAATGCTATGTAAACAGTTGCACTGTATTGTTTTGTTATTTGTATTATTTTTATTGTATTGTTATTCATTTATTGAATTATTTTTTTAATATTTTTGATATTTGGTTGGTTGACTCTGCAGACGCAGAACCCACAGATGTGGAGGGCTGACTGTGGACATGTATATCTGAGTGTGTATGTGCATATACATATGTCATTGTCTGCACCCTTTCCCAATCTGTTTCTTTATTATTCATAAGATGTCAGTGCCTTGCAACCCATCTTCACTAACCCCTCCTCTTCTATAGTGACTCTATAAAGGTATGTAGTCATTGATTCATTCAACCAATGTTATTTTTGAACATCTGCTCTGTTCCAGGCACTGTTCAAAGCTCTAGAAATTTAGTGGTGAGTGACCCAAACACTGTCCCTGCCTCCAGAAAACTTATGGTCCACTGGAAGAGAAAATATAATATTAGTCAGAGACACATATAAACACATAATTCTCACTTGCCAGATGCTATGAAGAAAACACAAAAGATGTTTTGATCAAATAGAGGAAGACCTAATCCAACTCATCGGTTCAAGGGAAGGGACTGAAGTCAGAAGGATGAGTACAGGTCAGTCGGAGTTAGGAAACGGTTTTTATAAAGGCCCTGAGACAAAAAAGAAGCAAAAAAGCCTTTAGAACGAGGCTTCTGTGATTGAAGAAATGCAAGTTAGGGATAGAATTCCTGAGACCATGTGCAGGTAGAGAGAGGCGGGTCCTGATGTGAGGATGTGATTCAGGCTTAGGATATAGTCTGTAGCCTACAGGGGATGTGATGCTAGGGAGGGCCAGCTATGCAAGGGTTGGGCAGGGGCCAGGAGGAGGCAGGATGACCCCATCAGATTTACATTTCTGTATATTTACTCTCCAGGTCCCTCAAAATAGTTCCAGTCTCCGTATCCTAAATTTTCATTCATTTTTACTTCAGGGATTTCCTCTTTGAGTTATTATTGCATGCTCATCAAGAAAATTTCTTCTCTTCAGGCTAAGATATAAAGAGATTTTTTTTCTTTGAGACAGGGTCTTGCTCTGTCATCCAGACTGGAGTGTAGTGGCGTGATCATAGCTCACTACAGCCTTGATCTCCTGTGCTGGTCTCAAGTGAGCCTCCTGCCTCAGCCTCCTGAGTAGCTGGAACTACTTAGTGCCTTAGTGTACCAGTAAGACGCACACTACCACGCCCGGCTAATTTCTTTTTATTTTTTATAGAGATGAGGTCTTGCTATGTTGTCCGGGCTGGTCTCTAGAGGAAATGAGAAGTATTTTACCCCTAAATATATTTCTTTGACATATTTTGAGATGGCTGCCATGAGCCTCACAGATAGAAGTAACACTGCAAAACTGTCTTTTGTGAAGGGAAATTTACTTCTGTAGAGAATATGTATTAATACAGCGGGTCTATCCTTACCTAATCTAGGAAAGATTCGTTTAGAGTCTGACAGAGATTAAAGGTCTGAAAAGAAACATTTACCATCTATTCTCTTTGAGGGTGCTACCCATAAGGTTTCATTTACATAACAAGACCACGTTTGCTAGCTACTCAGGCCTCTTAATCTCTCCCTTCCAATACCTGTTTTTCTGCTTTCAAGCCCTCCTTCTTTAAAAAACTCTATACCTCATTGAAGAGTCCAATCTTCGTTCTGAGTATTCCAGAGTATACATGTTAAATAAATTTGTATATTTTTTTCTCCTGTTAATCAATCTACCTCATGTCAGTGATTTTACAGCAAACTTCATGGGGGTCAGAGGCTTAGCTCCCTACTTCTGAAATTCCTACCTGTGCCTCCCAAAATGCTGGGACTACAGGTGCGAGCCATTGTGCCCCTCTCTAAAGAGATTCTTCTTAAAGTTCTTTGATCATCTCTTAGAGAAAAAAGTGATGGGCTTATATTTCATACCCAACAAAATGCGTTTTAACCCTTCAAGGTTCCATGAGGGAAATCAGATATAGAACCTTTTTGTTTGTTTACAGATTCCTTGGAAATTTTTTGGAATTTTTAACCTTTCTGTGTCGTTTCTCAAATTGAAATGCAATGCTATGTGTTCCTTGATTAGTTTTCTAGGCCACTGCTCTCAAACCTTTTTGTTTTCAATATACTTTGACATAGTTTTTTTTTTAAAAATCACATGTACAGTAAAATTAATGCACAGCTCTCCCCAGAATCACGAACCTGTGTGCTGGTTATCAATTCCACAATTCCACCACAACTTTCTCATGAAGAAAATCTAACCAGGAAGCAGGTGAAAGTGAATAGCAGGTTATAAAGGAATGTATATGTATATACAACATAAATTCATATCTTTTACATTTTTGATACATAAACTTGTAATGACATTTTGATACCTAAAAATCTTCCAACAAACATGGTAATATTTAGAGACTGAGTTGAGATCCTCCACTCCAGTCTAATGTTCTCAGCATCTTTCCTGTTTACTCTGCAGAATGGCCCAAAAGTTGGAGACATTTAGTGACCACGGTTTACCTTTATGATGCCATGTAGACCCTGGGTTGCAAATACTTTTAAGAAGTTTACTATCCATTTTCATAGCTACAACATTCACATACCAAAGACATGAGCCATAAAAAATGAAAGGCATTCTCAGTGTTAAATGTATGGTGTGGATAGTAATGATTTTAGGAATTCCAGGAGAGAGAATATAATTATGGGTAGACAAGTTGGGCAATGAAGATACAGGGATCAGATGAATGACAAGTTAATCCCATCTCATTCTTCTTTCTTAATTCAAGTGACACCTCTTCTAAGAGGCTTTTCTGAAGCACCCTATCCTGAAAACACTCCGTGAAGCAATTATTCTTTATTGTATCACCCTATCTCCTTCTGAGTACTTCTCAAAAATCAGAATTTCTCATATTTAAATATTTGTTATCTGTGCCACTCACTAGGATATTATTTCCATGGAGGTGGACACTTTTTATTTTGCTCACCCTATAATCACAGGGACTCTCAGTGCCAAGGACATGTAAGGCACTCAGTTATATTTCCTTAATCAGTTAGATGCTAAAACTTTTAAGTACCGTAAGTGTATACTCAAAAACTCTAATGTTTGTTTGACTTGCCCAGGTTCTTTGTGCTAGCTCACAAGTGTCCACCCAAATGTTCTTTTGCAAAATTTGTATTTTTATTGGGTTGAATGTGACTCTCTCAGTTCATAACTGAAATACAAGCAGCTGTCTTGTTTCTAATATACTGTTTCAAATTTAAGGCAAATAGTGTCATGCCTTCTTTTTATTTTCTCCAAACTGATAAGGTTAACCCCATGTATAATTTACCACAACATATATTTTTCAAAAATATTTCATACTTATTTGATAAATACATCCCTCAATTTAGGTGTAATGTTAAGTAACAATACATAAAAATATCATGCAAAGTTCAAATTGGCAAAAAATCTTTTCTTACTCAACTCTGTGTTTGTGTGTATGAATTTTCTATGTGTATGTGTGAATTTTCTCTTAATTTTCTTTATTCCCAAACGATAAAGGCTGGTTGATCATACTTAAAAATACTAGCTTAAGATAACATGTTCTTTAAAAAAAATTTATTTGAAAAAAATAGCTATGATACATTTAATTATCCTATTTATATTTCTTTTAGAATTTCTTTTTTAAAAGATGGAGGACTCGAAATAGCCAACGTGACTAAGGCTGATGCTGGAATTTACACTTGTACAGCAGAAAACCAGTTTGGGAAGGCAAATGGCACAACACACTTGATTGTCACAGGTGAGTGCATTTCTTAACTATGGCTTTACATAGGGATTCTCTGTATGGCATATTATTATGGTCAAAGAAATTGACTCTGTTTTTCACAATGTGCAGTACACTTTGAAGGAAGACCTGAACTTGAGTTTGCACTTATGTTATTTTAATCGGTGAAAGTCAAGGCAGCAATTTTTAATATTTAACATAGCACAATGTGCACAGGGAATGTATTAGTAACTGTTCCAGGATAATGGACCATAAGAGTTATAAATAGCATATGTTGATGATCTCATTTTATTGTAAAATAAAATTCTATCATGTGAGATCTTTTGGTTATACTTTTTGCTTATAATTGATCTTTTCTGGAGATGTTCAATTCCAGGAAATATTAATAACATGATATCAATAATGGTTGCTAAAAGTTGTGGATATATTTTTTTTCATTTATACATTCATGAAAATATGTGAGCACCTACTACGTGTCGGATGCTAGGGCTATATCAGTGAGCTCATTGACAGAGAGACTGCCCTCATTAATCTTGCATTCTACCAGAGACAGAAAGCAAATAAGCTGTGGGATTAAGAAATAAGACCATTATTACAAGGAAAAATTGTAAACAATCAGGAAAGTAAAAAGGAGAAGTAAATTGGATCATTAGAAACAAGATGATCAGAATAGACCTCACTGAGAAGAAGAGATTTGGACAAAGATTTCATGAAGATTAAGATGTCAACCAACAGACTGGGGACAATTATGCAGACCATTTGTGGACCTTGTTAGGACTTTGGCTTTCAGTTAGATTGAAGAGTGGATCTGATGCAATATTTGGAGCAGAGAAATGACATGATATGAAAAACCTTTTTAAAGAATTAGTGTAGCTGCTCTGTTAAGAAGAGGCCATGAGAATCAAGGGTAGAGAGACAGAAGAGGTCTCTGGAGATCATTGCTGTAAACTAGACAGGACGTGACCCAAACGAGGTTGGTAACGGAGAAGTTGATGGGATGGAATCTAATATTGCGTATATTCTGCCTGTAGACTCAACAAGAATTGCTAACAAATTGAATGTGAGGTCTAAGAGAAAGGAAGGATGCAAGGGCAACTGCACAGTGGTTGGCAAACAACAGGAAGAATGGCAGTCAAAACAGTGGAGATGGGATGGGCTAGGGCTTGGATGGCTTTGGGGAGGAGGAAGATCAGGAGTTCACATTGGGCTTGTTGACTGTGAGGTCTTAATTAGGATTAAAACAGCACAGGTTTACTTTTTGCTCATGCTGCAAGTCTGTGGTGGGGCAGCTATGCTGTCTATTTCAGGAATAAAGGGTTCTGATGTCTCCACCATCTGTCACGTTGCTCATCACTATGGAAGGGGAAAGAAGACACGCCAAATTACACATTAGTTCTTCCAGACTTCTGCCTGTGGATGTCACCCACAACTCCTATTTACATTTCATTGGCCAAAGCATTTGGCTACTCCTGAATACAAAAGCGTTCAGAATTTAATCCTATTGTGTGCCCTAAAGGAAGTAATGGTGGACAACGCCCAGGTGGAGATGCAGAGTAGAGAGTTGGATATATGAATCTGGATTTGGGAGAGAGATTGAGGATAGAGATATATATTTGTTAGCATAAATGGGCACTTGAAGCCAAGAGACTAGCTGAAATCCCCAAGAGAGTGAGTGAAGATAGGGAATTTTAAAAAATCAAGGACTAAGCTTGAGACATTCCAACATTAAGAGATTTAGGAAAAGAAGAGGGATCATAAAAAGAAAGAAAAGGAATGAGCAGCACAGTAGGAGAAAACTAAGAGAATGTGGTGCCCCATATACCAAGGGAAGGAAGTGTACCAAGATGACAGTGATCGAATAGAGCAGATATAGCTGAGAGGTTGAGTAATATGAGACCAAGAATTTACCATTGGATAATGCAGTAGGGTGGTTATTGGGGACCTTGATGAGGACAGGTGGGTTGGAAAGGAAAAGCCTAAGTAGCCTGAGTTAAAGAGGGAATTTAGTATCATAATTGCAGACAACATGTATAAATGACTCTTTTAAAGACTTTTGCTCCAATGTGGTGCAAAGAAATGGGGAGTATCAGTGGAGAACGTGGGGTCAAGAGAAGTTTAATTCACAATAGATGGAAGATAGGTGGTCATGTCAGGGGAAAAGAAATGTACATGTGGACATTTGCATTGGGGAAAAAGAGACAATAATTAACATGTTAACATAGTGTCCCTCTCGTTGTACCTATTGTAAGCATCTTTCACACAGTATTTCAATCCATGCTGACAGTAAAACGTCTGAGTCTATTTAAATTTTGATGATCATGCATTTTCTAGTCAAAGTTGTTGAAAACACATTCATTTCAATTTCTACCTCCTATATTTCACAAAACAATAAAACTAAGCCAAGATTGATTTGTTAGTGGTATTATAACTATTGTTTGTAGATGACTTTAATTTTTAAACTTATATATCCTATAAATTCATATTTTCTAATTATTTCAACAAGAATTTGTAGATCCAGTGAAATATATGATAGCTCTGCATCAAAATGCCTATTTTAATCTTGAAGACTTGTAATTATATAGATGTATGTATATACCTACGCATCTGTAAACATATACACTGTAAGTTAGGTAAACAGTCTACCTGTGCAAATTGCTTTCATCACAATAAAAAAGCTAAAGTTTTATTTAAAAATTATTTCCCCAATAGAACCAACGAAAATAACTTTGGCACCATCCAACATGGATGTTTCTGTTGGCGAAAGCGTCATTTTGCCCTGCCAGGTGCAACACGACCCACTGTTAGACATCATGTTTACCTGGTATTTCAATGGGGCCCTCACGGATTTTAAGAAAGATGGATCTCACTTCGAGAAGGTCGGTGGGGTAAGTTGTAACACTTTCCTCATACTTTTTCTATTACACGTGTCCCTGACGCATTGCCTCCGAAAAACATCTGGCATGTAGGTGATGCTCTGGAAATGTTTGTGAAATGAGTGATTCTGGTTGAGTGGTTCTCAATTCTGTTTTGATCTCATTTTATTTTTGTAATTACCAGAAAGTGAGCACATTTACTTCAACGTGTAATGTTAATTAAATTTGATGTCTGTTGTATTTATATTAAATGTGATTCTTTGTGACAATTTTGTTGTAGTATCCCATGGCAAGGGAAGTTTTCTTATACAGGTGTTCATTTTTAACACGACATATTTATGATGAAGTGGGAGGATGTCACATCTGCAAGTTCTTATCCAGGTGCTTCATTCTAATTAATCCTTGCAATTGCACCAGACATTTGTGGTGAGACTTCATTTTTCAGGTACACAAACCAAGGATTTGAAAATTTGATTAACTTGACCATAGTCACTCAGCTAGTTAGTGGTGGAACTTTAAGCCCAGATCTGTGTGTCCTCACAACACAAATGCTTTCTAATGTTACATTCTATTGTCTTCTACTTTTGTGATGGTTCCACATGAAAAACAATTACAGATTTAACGGAAACATTGATACTTGCAGGAGAACAGTTAAGAAGTGGCTCAGTGCTGGTGAGCCACCCAGACTAACAATATGCCTGACAGAACATCTGAGAATGGCAAGGCCAGCCTCCCTTTCAGGTCTGTTTGTCTTGACTCAATGACAGCTTCATTCTGTTTGGTTAAGATGTCAGTGGTGGGCAGTCAAGTCTGGGTTTTGTCCTTATGGACTTAACACATAGGCATCACTAAAGCAGAAAACCACATGACGGTCAACTCAACTATGGTCATTTGACAAAGATTTCTTATTAAATGTATGTATATGTATTCATAGGCATATTCATGTATTAGGATCATACACAACTTAGAAGGATGGTGTTATGAGGGGAATCGTGTCCCACCAAAAGATATGTTCAAGTCACAATGCCCAGTACCTCAGAATGTGACCCTATTTGTAAATTGCCATATCACAGAAGTAATTAGTTTAATTAAGATGAGATCATTCTGGAATAAGGCAGGCCCTAATCATAAGTGGTGTCCCTATAAAAGAAGGCAGTTTGGACACAGACACACAGAGAGGAGAACACCATGTGGAGCTCAGACACGGAGGAGAGATGGCCGTGTGACTGTGGAGACAGAGATTGGAGTCATGCTACCACAGCCAAGGAGTGCCTGGGGCTACCAGAACCTGGAAGAGGCAAAGAAGATTCTTTGCCTAGAGATTTTGGAGGGAGCATGGTCCTGCCAACATTTTGATTTTAGACTTCCATATTTCAGAAGTGTGAGAGGATAAACTTCTGTTTGTTTTAAGCCACCCGGTTTGTGGTACATTGTTACAGCAGCCTTGGGAAACTAATAAAAAAAAAGAAAAATTTTAAAAGAGAATTGAGATGATTCGATACTGAGCCACAATTAAGTATAGATTTTTTGTCATACGTTGTATGACATTTTGGAAGTACTAGAAGTACTACCTTTCTAATTGTTCTGACTAATTCAAGGCTTTTGAAAACTCTAGCAGTTGCTACAACTTACTAGCATTTATGTTACCTAGAGAGACCACATCAGAAGAACAAGAACGAGTGGTTTGAGGAGAAGGAAAGAGAAGTTTATTACTTTGCCAGCAAAAGAGGAAAATGGTAGACTGTTGTCTCAAAATCCAAATTCCTGTCCATAAGCAGAAACACAGAGCTTTTAAAGGGAGGGCCCTCAGTTCTAGGCTATTGCCGTTTAACTGCACTTAATGATTCTAATGGTCCCATCTCAGCTGAAGACAAAGCCTGTGACCTCTGCCGGCCTGGGAGGCCCACCCAGACCTCCTCCTCCTCCAGCCAGGCACTGGGCCTGGGATGGAGCCACAGTTTCGCTGAGCTATCTCTTGTAACACAAGAAACAAAAGACATTCCCCTGCCCCTCATGACCACCTGCCTGAGGCAGGGATGCAGGCCTCAGTTCCCAAAAAGAGTGGGGGAGGTTTTAAAGAGACAGAAAGACAGAAAACATCTTTTGCCATTTTTTTTCAGGTCATTCCCTCTGTGACATATTCCCCACTCTCAATTTTATGCTTCCATATTTATGGGAGAAGGGCCGACTACACTGTTACATTTCTTTTACTATTGCTTTAAATGCCCATTTTTTAAAAAAAGTGTAGTTGTCACTAACATCTTTTGTCACGACAGGAAAAGGCCAGTATTGTCAGTCAGCTCTCTATTCCATACCCAGGGTCTCTTACAGTTTCCCCTTCCTTGAGCAGCAAGCTTGGAAGGGTAAAAGGCTAACACATTACCTTCATAAAGACCTCTTACCCAGTCTGGGAAAGGCTTCTCCTTTAATCCAGCTCTTCTCCTAACTTTAATTTTTAGATAAAGATTTCAAATGGAAACATTAGTTACTTTTGCAATATAATGAAGATAATTTTGTTTGTGATTGATTTATCAGCTGGTTTATAAGCTGCCATAATAGTGTATCTAATACAATTCCCTCTATCTTAGCTAATGCTAAATAAATGTGTAGTGAAAGACTGAAAATCCAAAGTAGTTTGATTGCAACATGCATCAAACAGTCACAAAGAAACACTCGCTAAGACTGAGCCAGATTGCTGCTTTCGTTAGAAAGAACTTGGAGTTAAGAACATTTGAGTTTATAATGTAATTTAACTCTCCTGATTTACATGACCCTAATAGGTTTTACAGAAGGCATAAAGTCATCTCTGTGCAAGAGTCAGGTATCTGAAATGTGAAATTTCATAAATTAATGCTATCACTTGCCAATTCTGTTCTTTCTCTAACTTGCTGGTTCATGGCCTATGAATTTTTTATTGACTTGTGCCATTAGTAACTTAATATTCTCCCATCAGTATAAAACTGTAAGCCATACAGGATGACATTACCCTTAAGCACAGGCAATTAAGTAAATCAGGTTTTGTATTGCAGGAGAAGAAATCATATAACAACTCTCGGCCTCTGATTGTGTATTCATTGCAGCGTACACATTAATACTGGTAGTCTGCTTGGTTTTTTCCCCCAGTGGGTTCATAGATATATCCTCTGTTTTCAAAAGTAGCAAAACATGAGTGAGGAGGCTGGTAAGTGGGAGAGTTGCTTAGAAAGGTATATAGGAAGAGCCATGATTTTAAAAGCGAGAAGAGGTAGTTCAGATAATAGAAAATTCAACTCATAGCTTTGAACTGATTCAGCCAATTATTGGAACCACGCTAGGTAGTCAGTGCTCATTCATTTGTTTTTAAAAGGACACACCTTTGGGAAAAATTCTGTAAGCTCAAAAAGCTCTGATAATTAAGACTAGATCTATTGTGTAGACTTGAACATCACACCAAGGAGCACAATGACACCAGTCACAGGTTTTGCACAACTGGAATTATACATTGGGAAAAACTTATTAAACCGAGTGTCTAAAATAAATTGCCACATCATAAAGGAGAAGTTGGAGTCCAAAGACGTGCTTTAGTTTGTGCCCATGGGACAAATCAAAGTCATATAATTAAATCAGCAGGAAAAGATTTCCACTAAAGTCTGTTTGCCAAGCAAAGCCCAGGTATAGGCACAGTGTGGTGTGATTAGAGAAGTGGAAGATTAGTATTCAGATACACAAGAGTTCTAGGGTGAGTGAGTCATGTAACCTTTTGTTTTTTATTTTCTTATCTCTTTTCACATCAGTTTTTAGTACAGTCGTATGTCACTTAACACTAGGGATACCTTCTGAGAAATACATCATTGGGTAATCCCATCTTTATGAGAACATCATAGAGTGTTCCTACACAAACATAGAAGGCAGAGCCTACTGCGCACCTGGTCTGTATGGTGGGGCCTACGGCTTCTACAGACCTGGACAGCATGTCACTGTACTACATAGTATTGGCATTTTTAACCCAATGGTAAGTATGCATATATTTAAACATACCTAAAACATAGATAAAGTATAGTAAAATATGGTATGAAGTATTAAAAATAGTATACCTGCATAGCGCACTTACCACCAATGGAGCTTACAGGACTGGGAGTTGTTCTGGGTGAGGCAGTGACTGAGTGGTGAGTGAATGTGAAGGCCAGGACATCACTGTGCACTACTGTAGACTTTATAAACACTGTACATTTAGGCTGAAGTACATTGAATTTATAAAAAGATGTTTTTCTTTCTTCAATAATAAAGTAACCATAGATTA
Organism: Avahi laniger; assembly: GCA_963575035.1. Taxonomy (NCBI): domain Eukaryota; kingdom Metazoa; phylum Chordata; class Mammalia; order Primates; family Indriidae; genus Avahi; species Avahi laniger. The sequence continues at coordinate 9,631 of CAUYSK010013538.1, read as the reverse complement.
CTGTAACATTTTTACTTTATAAATTTTGTAATTTTTTTTTTTAGCATTTTTACTCTTTTGTAAATAACACAGCATAAATCACAAACACATTGTATGGCTGTACAAAACTGTTTTGTTTCTTTATATCCTTACTCTATGAATCATTTTTCTATTTTTAATTTTAATTTTTTTTTTTTTTACTTTTTAAACTTTTTTGTTAAAACCTAAGACATAAACACACATATTATCTTAGGCCAATGCAGGGACAGGATCATCAATGTCACTGTCTTCCACCTCCACATCTTGTCCCACTGCAAGGTCTCCATAATAATATGCATAGAACTGCCATCTCCTATGATGGCAATGCCTTCTTTTAGAACACCTCCTGAAAGACCTGCCTGAGGCTGTTTTACATTTGACTTTTTTTAGTAAGTAGAAACAGTACCCTCTAAAATTACAATAAAAAGTATAGTATAGTAAATACATAAACCACTAACAGTCATTTGTCATCATTATCAAGTACTAGGTACTGTATATAATTGTATGTACTGTACTTTTATATGGCTGGCAGTTCAGTAGATTTGTTTACACCAGCATCATCAAAAGCATGTCGGTAATGCATTGTGCTAGGACATTACAATGGATATGACATCACTAGGTGATGGGAGCTTTTCAACTCCATTATAATGTTATGGGACAAGCATCATATCTACTTTCCATCATATTTGCCATGTTTCCTCCCACCAGGAGATCTCTTTCTAGAACACTACTTTCTCTCCTTTTTGCTTGTGTCTAGATATCTTCATACATAATTGTGTGCATGTAGGCAAGAATGTGTATACTTACATGTATACCCTATTATTTCCCATATGCACAATTATAAGAAGAGACACAGGCCCAGCAATATGTATACAGTAGTGGTCTGTCATACCCATAGTTAACCAACAGAATTTCACTTCATGTCCTTAGCCAAAAAAGAAAAAAGAAAGAGATTCCATGATTTATACGAGTATAATATCTTCCTTTTCTTCCTTTTAAATAAACGTTAGCTTCTACTGATAGGAAAAGGGAGGTAATAGTCCAAAGGTTAAGAGAAACAAAAGAACATTGTTGGCTGGTATCTAAAGACTTCAGGCCTGACAATTTAAGTATGATCTTAGGGACCTTCAGGGATAATTTTGACTTCTCTAATAAGCTAACTTTTGGACTTAGATGTGTTATGTGATAAGGGCTCACTGTAGACATAAACTTTGGAGCCTAAACACACTGGGATTTCACTGTTTACGGTAAGGGTGTTTAAATGTTTGTGCTGTGATAAACCTGATGTGGTGCGGATACTTTAGAAATGAAGAATGTCTAGGACCAGGCTGTGCAGCCTTACAAACGGTTTGTGGAATTGGATCTATGATGAATTAGAATGCATGTGGATAAAAGTCACCGGAACAATAAGACCTTTAACAGTGACAACCAATCTGCCACTCATTTAACTGCCTCACTTCAATATGATGTATTTCCCACAAGCCTCAATCTCACAGCTACTGGTGAGCTTGAGATTTGATGTGTTTTTCAACTCTCGTTGTTAGAAAAAAAATCACTGACATTGATCCTACAAGTGTGATAATACAAGTGGTCACTTTGACTTGATTTATTTCATAGAATTATTTGGACTAAAAGTTTGAAAACAACACTACTTTTACAGTACAGAACTGTGTGAAAGATACATGAAGCAAAGCACTCATTCCCCCAAACAACTTCTGGTGATATTCTGAGATTTTAAACATCTCCGCCTTGAACTGTCTTATACATTTTGTACCTTGTCCAAATTTAAAGCATCAGCTGATTTGAAAAGATCATTAAAAGACTGTACCCAGTAACAAACCCATAAAAGTGGGATCAGACCAGGGGATTATTATTTATCTTGATCACCCTTCCCTGAAGCGTGACTCCTCCAATAATGTTGTTTAGGAGTAAAGAAACAAAGATTACCCAATTCCATCCGGAAAAGGGGAAATGCACAAAACAGTTGATGTTCAGTTATTTCCCTAACTGGTCATTTGCTCATCCGGGCAAATAGAGGCTTAGTGCCTGCTTAAAGTGTGACTGATATCTCGGGGCCGGTTATTAAGTACAATATTTATTAAGATGATTGGTTCAAATCCAATATTAACCCTGTAAGGTACATTTAAATTTATAAGATTAGCCATAGTCAAACCAAGAAATATGTGACTTGTATTAAATGTGACTTGTATTAAAACCCGTTAAAAAATGACAGTTAAAACAAACCAAGACTGTAAAGGAAGGAATTTAAAGAAAAAGATGTGCAAACATTTATCAGACAAATGCAACAAAAAGAAAGAAAGAAATGTTAATTTCAAATCATAATTGAAGGCAAACTTTAAGAGCGAAAAGGATAAATTTATTTTGAAAAATTTTCTCGTCACCATGAAAATATAATCATCACATAATAATACTCTAAACCATAATACTCTAAAAATGTACTATTAAAATTCATCAGGCCAAAGCAAAAAGAGAAGAAGAAACAAACTTTGAGAGCTCTTTCAGCCACCAGTAGACCAATTTGCCAAAAATTAGACAAAGACAATTTTGATACTATAATTAACTAGAATAACAGATACACATGAAAGATTTACTTTATAAATAGAAAATACACATTCCTTTTCATTCTTTTCACACCCTTGCAGAATTTAAGTAATAAAAACAACAAAACAAATATACAGAAAGAAGATTGAAGAACAAATGGAATTGATATGTCTAAATGCAATAATAGATAAACTCTGGAATTTATCACTGACAAATAAAGAAAAAATACTAAAATTAGACAGGAGAAAAAGAATATAAGAGGTAAGAAAACATGTAAAAACACAGAGGATTCCATGTTCAAGTAATGTATATGAAATTCCAATAAAATGGATAATTTCTAAGAAAATAAAAATTATCAAAATTTAAATTTAAATTTAATTAATTTAAAATGGAATTAAAATTATCCATTTACATAGATTCATTATTATGAAAACATATAAATCATTTTCCCTCTTCCACCACAAAAAAAAAGAATTCTAGGGCTAGATAATTTTACTGGTAATTCTTTTTTTAAGTTCTAAGGAAACTTAAAACTGTAAGTTTTAAGGAAACAGGGAAATGTTCTATGCTATATAAACATGACACTATAAAAAGTTAAAAATGTTTTCAATTTGTTTTGTACAGCTTGCATATTCCTGAGAACAAAACCTGGCAAGATAGTAAATACTTTGTCTAATTTCATCATCCATAAAATTGAAGTGTTAATACTTTATTTAGAGATATTTGTAAAGTATAAGGATGATACATATTGTTATTTCTACTACTGCTAGCCATAGTGGTACCATTGTTTCTAAATTGTTCCCAATGAAAGCTGCAACAATTTGTGTTCTCATCAGCAGTAGGAAAAGGCTCCTTTTTCCCATGTACTTTTCTGCACATGGTTTTTTCCTTGATTTTTTTTTTTTTTAATTTTTGCCAAATAGTTGAGAAGCAGTATCTCATTATCTACAGCTTCTCATTTCTCAGATTAATGAGACCGGAAATCTCTGCATTTGCTTATTAGTAATTCGGATTCTAAGGAAGGATTTAGAATTACAACTGACTCCTCCAAATTAAGAAAATTCAGGGCTAATACTGATTCTTATGAAATGCAAGATTACTTCTGCAGAGAAGAGCAAGAAAAAAATTACTTTTTTTATTTTTAGCTAGAGAAATTCATGAAACACCCAGTTTCCTGGATTACTGTATACAATGCAAATGTAAAAAAAAAAAAAAGTCTAGCAGTAGAGAGTGACTTTTTTTTTTCTTTTTGGAGACAGAGTCTCACTCTTTTTTGCCTGGGCTAGAGTGCCGTGGCATCAGCCTACCTCACAGCAACCTCAAAGTCAAACTCCTGGGCTCAAGCGATCCTCCTACCTCAGCCTCCCAAGTAGCTGGGACTACAGCCATGTGCCACCATGCCCAACTAATTTTTTCTATATATTTTTAGTTGTCCAATTAAGTTCTTTCTATTTTTGGTAGAGACGGGGTCTCGCTCTTGCTCAGGCTGGTCTCAAACTCCTGAGCTCAAACAACCCTCCTGCCTCGGCCTCCCAGAGTGCTAGGATTACAGGCGTGAGCCACCGCGCCCGGCCAGTAGAGAATGACTTTAAAGGTAATTCAAAAAAATACAAACTGCTTCAAGACAACAGATAAGATTTTTTTTTTTTTGCCAAAGAAAAAATAATACAATTTACCTTTGCATATATCAGATTTTCTTTTTTTAATTTTCTTTTTAATTAACATGAAACAATTATACAAATTTATGGGGTACAGAGTGATATTTCTATACATGCATACAGTGTTTAATGTGCATATGTCAGATTTTTATCTCATCTCATGTGTCTGCTGAACAGAGTTCTCTTTGGGACACACCAGGGAATCTTTTGCTTACATGCAAATTCCCAGTATATATTAGTCATTTCCTATCTCACAATATAGGCTTTACCTTCTACAAAATGCAAATTCATGTCCTTTGCTCATTTCTTCTATTGGAATGCAAAACTTTTTTTTCTAGATTTGCAGAAGGTCCTTAGGTATTCAAGCTATTCATTATATCTTTGTTTGATTCACTAGAAATATCTTCTAATAGTACCATCATTTTTTGTTAACTTTGTCTATTACATCATTCATAAAATAAAATTTTTCATTATCACATAAACAAGTCTATATTCTTTTTCTAAGAGTTTGGATTATGTAAACATGGGATATGGAAAAGATTTCAGAACAAGTGTACACAGAGGATTACAGAAGAATATTGTGGGATGTTAGAGAGGATATGATTTTGAGAGAGAAACTTTGGAAGAAATACAAATATTTAAAGAAAATTTCAGGAAGAGTTTGCTGTGAATTTCATGTTGTTTACCCACAGACCTTCAATAAAATTATATCACTTGGCAATTCTTAGGAATTGGCTTTTTTTCCTTGCATGGGTTATTTGTTATTGATCTTAGGACATACTGGGATTCCACTATTGGACATATCCCCATCTTTCACCAACTGAAAAACATAAGCCACCCACCAAAGACATATCAATGTGTATGTTTGTGTACATGTGAATATGTTTGTAAATATACCAGTGTATGAAAATCCAAATATAGTTATATAGAGATACTTCTAAAATCTCTGAAACTCCTAAGAGAGTCAGTAATAATTTAGTTTATATTGCTTATAATTCCTTCTGACCCTCCAAATTGTGAATATAATAACAGATATTTGCATCTGTGCTTTGCAAATTAAAAAAAAAATAAAACCTCATCTCTGGAGGGTGAGGCTAACGGTGACTGGTGGAGAGTTGCAATTTATAAATTTGGTTTGGTTTGGTTTGGCAAAATGAGATGGAAACTAAGGTTCATGGATACATCTTGCAAAAGGGACTGAAGTAAAAAAATAGTGATATATCTATCCAATGATGCAATAAATAAACAAATCATAGCAAGTGAGGAGGAAAATGGTATCTGCTGATCATAGCTTTATATTTATTGTGCTGGCTTAGATTTTTTTAAATGACTTCATTGAGGTATAATTCACATACTATACAATTAATCCATTTAAAGTAAAATTCAATGGCTTTTAGTATATTCACAGAACTGTGCTTCCATCACCTTAATCAATTTTAGAATATTTTCATTACCTCAAAAAGAAACCTCACTTCCCTTAACCATAACTCTCCAAATCCCCAACCCTAGGCAACCACTGATTCCTGGGGAGCCTTCCCATCCAAGTTGAGATTCTCTGTATCCAGCTGTCTCTCTCTGATTCGGGGGAGCTCTTTTCCCTGTGACCTCATTTCTCAACCAGATCTAAGAACAGCTGTTGATTTTTCAGTTTGTTCAGCTTTTTGCTTGTTAGGAGAAAATGACACTTCCAAGTTCGTTACGTGCCCACTGGAAACCAGAAGTCAGGGTAACTGGACCATTTTTAAATTGGGTTACTTACTCTCTTGAATTGTAATTGTTCATCCTGGCTTAGATGGTATGCTCCAATTTCAGAAAGAAAATCATTCTACTTTGCAAGGCATAATATTTAATTACAACATTTAATTGATCTGAACATGAATAAGAAGATACATAATAAATAGTTCATTTTGGGTGATTTAAAATTTTAGACTCATTTAGAGACTCAGGAATTTTTGGTAGGTTGGCTTTTTTAAATTATTATTATAGAAAACACTCTGATTTTGTAAATCATTTTTATTTTACTGACTTTAAAATTTTAGAACAAGCCCTTTGCTAGGAAAAAAATATGATAGTCACATTTGATGTCAAATCTACTCTTTCTTTATCTTGTTCAATATGACTTTGAGATGAAAAATCCACATTTTTGAAGTATCAGGAAAACTGTCAGGATATATCAGTCTGTGATTCTAATAAAAATGGTGTGATCTCTTTAGGAGCAACTCTTCTGGAAGAGGGTATAAGCTTATTCTCTCTGAGCCCTTGGCAGTTCTTTCTCTGGTCCATACACAGGCTACTGACATAAACCGAAGGGTGTCTAGTCCAGGATTTTGCTTTTTTACCTTGTAGGCTCTTGGCACAGTCAGCTCAAAGCAGCCTACAAGGATGAATCTTGGGCAATAAATATTCCAAACTCATTATCCTCCCTCAGATCTCCTAATGAGAAGAACCCAAGAAATTGGTGGAGGTTAAGTCCATACAGGTTATTTTCTTTGGTCCATATAGGTTATTTGCCCAAGGGAGAGGCAGTATGGCAAGTGCAGAATGGATCTGGAGGGCTGTGATAAATTGTGTTTTCCAAAGATGGCTGCAACAACACACCTCATCCAACAGGCTCTTCTTACAGTATGATTTTGACACTCCTCATTATCGAGTAGTGAAATCTACACCTCTCCTATTGAAACTTCGTAGACTTTTGTGGCTGCCTTGACCGATGAAGAACAGTAGGAGTGATACTGTATGATTTCTAAAGCTATCTCATAAAAATGCATGCACTTCTACCTTGTTCCACGGGCATAATTACTCTTAGAATCCAGCCACCATAGTTTGAAGAAGACTAAGCAGACTGTGGACAGGTCCATCTCAAAATGAATCAAGGCCCCAGCCCCACATGTCCTCCTGAATTCCCAGCCAATAGCCAACACCTGCTTGCTTGTCAAGTAAATGAGCTTGCCATTCCACAATCAAGCCATTCCAGCTAATGAGATGTGCAATAGAAATGAGTCCTCACTGATCCCTGCTCAACTTACACATTCCTAAAGCAGAATAAATGATCATTTTTTAATCCACTAAGTTTGGGGGTAATTTTTTATGTAGAAGTAGTAATTGAAACTAGAAGTAAACATAAGACATTTGGCACAAATTGGTCAAGTTTCCATGAAACAATGGCTTTTTATTCCTTTATATTAATGGATTCTTTTTCTCTTATGTACCAGTCATATCATTACACAAGGGAAAAATTTACTCTCAATATACTTTATACCTTCAACATAAGGGTAAAGACAAAAAAAAATAAACAAACAAACAAAAAAATAACCAAGAGATTTGATCCACAAGTTAAATTGATTCTCAGGGTAAGTAAGCTCTTTTGACTTGAAATACTTTCATTCAATGCAAGAATTATGGCAATCATGAGTAATCCTAGAGTGATTCAGGTTGATTAAAAGTAAGTTTCTATATGTAACTATAGAAATTTATCACCATATTGAATTATTTCAATGACCGTTGCTTTCAAAATTACAGTGAGCATACCAAGGCAATGTCATATCAAGAAACTGAGCCTTGTGTTGACACGTACTACCTGTTTCACAAATACTAGTTTTCTTGCCCACCTGCCAAGATGAAAATCTGTATGGGAGCGATGTTGTCAGCTTACGACCTCAGCAATATACAGCATGACTTTATGATTAATCCCTTCATTTATTAATTGCAAAATTTTCAAGTTAGGGGAGATCTGAGCAATTATCTTAAGCCTTTTATTCCTTCCAAGAGGAGTGAAGATGAGGAATATAGACTCCCAGGAGGTTTAATTATTTTTGACCCTAAGTGTTCATTAGAATCACCTGGTGGGTCTCCTCTTTCTAGTCCATTTTGATTTTTATTTGTTCTGGGAGGTGGCCTAGGTATTTCTGGTGTTTTGTTTTTAAAGATTCCCCAGGTGAATTTATAGTGCATCCAACACAGAATTAATGGGTTTAGCAAACTGGATAGCACAGTGTTTTTCAGACAGAACATGTACTTAACGGGCAACATTAAATAATATAATATAGAATGAGAGAACTATTCTATTTTTAATATTATTTCAATCATTTAGGTTAAATCAAAGAGGATGATTAAATATGGTGTTGGGTTTGTCATTAACAGTTGTCTGATACTTGCTAATCTCCTTTTTTAATTAACAAAGCAGAAGTCTCAGGCTCAGAGACTCTGATAGCGTCTAGCTGGTGTTCATTTACATTATCCGGACAGTGTCCCTTTATATTATTTTCTATTCACTGCGTGACTTATGGTAGGTAACTGTTGTTTCGGTGAGCCCATTTTCATTTAGGATAAAAATACACATTTTCCATATCAATTTCCATATAATTTAAGTTGAAAGTTAATCAGTTTAAGAAAAAATTAAGTAATAGACCATTTGGTACTATGACATGGCAAAATAAATTATGAAGCCGTTACTCTAAGGACTGAAGTATAGTAAACAGTGGGATAAGATCCCTGGGACAACAAAGACTAGGCATCCTGAGATCACTAAGTCCCGGTGAGATACTCCATCAACACACCACACTGCCCAGAAAGAAAAAGTTCCCTAGTTGTTAATATGAACTTGATGTTGAAATAAAAAAGTCAACACCTTTGAGGCAACTGGGCCACTTGACATAACTTTAAATATGCATGAAGCACCTTCAACCAAGTTTTTGTGATCTCCAATGTGTCACTCTTTTGAAACACTTGTGATAGAACAAGCTAAGACTCGAAATCCTGTAATGGAACCATTATCGCAGTCCGTTGGTACCAAAGAAAGGTGAGCACATTTTGACATTAACAGATTGCATCTTACCTGTCTTAAATATCACCTGTTCAGACAACCCAGTGACAGCTGAAATTGTTAATCAGCCAGGAAAATTAGAACTGTTTACAGCATTAGCGCCTGTTTTCGTGTTTCAGTGGCTGCCAATTCTTTCTGTTCCTTGGCTGAGCAGAGGACATTTATAAAGAAGATGATCTTGAAGCAGCCATTTGGTGTTTGTGGGGGCGAGGTTTAATTTGGTTGGTCATAAATGCCATGGCGAGTCATGTCACCACCAGCTCCTTCAGGGACCTTTACGGAGGAAAACACCAGCCAGGTTCCAGAAGGAGCCTACAGGTTCGACTGATTTCAAGGCACCTGCATATGATTTGCATGCAACATCAGGGTTTGAAAGGCAACCCAGGGAAGGGATGAATGATCAATACTGGAAGCTCTGCAATAACAGGCCGTGTAAAGCGATAAGGAGAAGGACTGCCTATTCAACCTTGGTTCCAAATAGCTGTCAAATGTGTCTTTTTTTTCTTAAACTGGAAAATTATGCTTCTTGGCAGTCCAGCAGCAATATTTACATTGAGAATGCTTACTACGG
>CAUYSK010013537.1:0-12801 GCA_963575035.1 Avahi laniger | reverse complement strand
CACATCCCAACCGTGATTTGAGATGTGCCCCTTCCTCCACTACAATGCTCACCGCGTCCATTAGTTGTGAGTTTACCCACCCCCAACCCCCAAAGAATATTGCTACTGTGTGAGCACCTTAGTGTTGATCAGTCAGTGCCAGTTTGATGGCAAGTACATGTGGTGCCTATTCTTCCATTCTTGTGATGCCTCACTTTGGAGGATGGGCTCAAGCTCTATCCAGGAAAATATAAGAGGTGTTAGATCACCATCGTTTTTTATAATTGAGTAGTATTCCATTGTATACATATACCATATTTTATTAATCCCAGCACAATTCACTATAGCAAGGATGTGGAAACAACCCAAGTTCCCATCAATCCACTTACAATTTTCAAATGTCATGATCCAGATGTGACTGGCAGTCCAGCCTCCTTTGGTCATTTCCCTGTCAGGATTCCACCGTCCCTGCCATTAGCTAGTCCAGTTAGAATCCGAAGGCATTAGTACATGGACAGCAGAATCAACACAATTATTAAGTGGATTTGTTGGTGATTCACAATTAAACACACATCTTTCAGATAACCATCATGGAAGTTCTGGGTGTGGGCTCAAGACTTGATGAATATTAATAGTGTTACTGAAAGTCCAGAACATAAAATTTCCAGAAGTTGCCAATAAAGAAAAAATACACTATTTCTCCCAATTCACCTTTTCCCCCTAGAACAAACGAAACTTTGAATGAATTGACATCAAATGCATAATATTCTAAAATTTAAAGTTTTATAGCTAAGAGCGAGTATCTTTAGGAGACACTTGGTTTAACATTTTTAAATGTATTAATATATATATACATAACTTGGTAGGCTTCTAAGATTATTAGTTTAACAAAGAAAAATTTGAAGTATAGATTATTTAGGCAATTATAGGTTTGCTAATCTCATTGCTTCAAAATCTGGAAAATCTAATAGAGCTGCTTCTGTTATTCAAAGTAAGCTTCCTGGCATTAAACTGCATTAATCACCTTAATATTAAGAACTCTCTTTCCACTGCAGGATGAATTGTATAGTGGCTAAGAGGCTTTGAACTTCACCTGCCTGGGTTCAAATCACAAATTAGCTCTGTAGCTCTGGGTGGGTTATTGAAGCTCTCTAGATATTAGATTTCTCACCCGTAAAAAGGGAAAAATCATAGTACCTATGTGGCAGGACTGTGATAAGGATTTTAAAATCATAGTAAGACAAGTAAAGCACTTACAAATTGGCCTTTAATGAGTATTAGCTATTTATTGTTTCACTTACTTCATATGAGGGTCCACAGGTTCTTTGCATGGTATTAATAATTAACATAAGTGACGTAAATTAACATGTTAAGCCTTACAAATATAATAAGATGTTTAAATGCTGTTTCAACTATAAGTGGAACAAAAACATATGCAAAATAACATTAGGACAAAGGCAGCTATAACTTTATGAAAGAAAGAAAAACAGCGATTTTAGCAAATATACAAAATAGCCATGCACTATGTCCACAAGGACATTTATGATAAGAGAATGCTCTGAAGCACCAAGGTAATTAAATTTTAAACAAGCAAAACCAAATAAAAATGCTTAATTTTCAAGTATTATTAATAAATGGAAAAATGGAATTCTAAGCAACGAAACAAAAAATTCCATTGCATCTTTAACCTTTGATGTTTATTCCATCAGAACATTAGATGCATGATCAATCAGGGATGGCAATCAGGTTTTATCTTTTAGCCAACTCTTATCAATTGGAAGTGACTATCTAAAAAACTGTGTTAAGAAAGATTCTGAGCACACATCTGGGTTCAGTGGAAAAGAGTTCCTTGTTTATATACTGAAGTCCACTAAAGGTACCGAAGGGAAAGTGATGCTGCATATGCTACATAATTACTACTCCTTGTAATTCCAAACTTATAATTCCAAAATGGTTTGCCAGTGCCAGGAAATAGATAGCATAGACAAAACAGTTTGGAACCAATGGCCAGGCTGTGCCATCAGGAAAATTGGCTGGAGTTCATGACCAAGGCTTTAAGCGGTTACTTCCTTCACCTCCTCCTTCACCTCCTTCAACTGCTAAGCCTTTAGATGTAATGCGATCCCTGGCCTGCCTTAAGTCAGCTCCTATATCAAGGGAAGGAAGGGGCAGGATAATGCAAGAACTTCTCCACAGGCCCTCCTCTGTATGTGGCACATGTCAGGGCTTCAGACCTCATGAACTACCCTGGAGGAAGAGACTAAAGAAAGCAAAGTCATCGAGGGTCAACAAACTGAAAGCAAAGATCAAAGTCTTGAAAAACTACTCTCGCTTGGAATCTTGTGAGTACTGCCTCAAAGTTCTCATACTGAATTGCCAGATCGGCTTCCCTCAAGGAGAACAGAGAGCAAGGTCAGGTGGAAGGGGGAAAAGGTGGTCACTTTCTCCAACACAAACAGAAAAATATTTTTTCAAAGATATGAAAAACGGAAAAAAAAGTATTTTTCTTCCCCTATCCCAAATTTCCCAAGGCTTCTGTCCTTTGGTCCCATAGTGTCCTTATTAAATTAAAGGGTAACTCTCCTCAAGAGTTAACTTAAATTCCCCCTGAGTAAACTATTGCCAAGTCCTTCCCCTCCCTGCAGGTGGGAGACACCCTGGCCCACCTCCATGCCTTAAGGCTCCAATTTTAATGCATATGTCTTAAAACAGGGCTGGGACCTTCTCAGTGAAGCACACACAGACCAAGGACGTGCCCCGTCCCAGGTTGTGGCAAGGGTGTCACTACTGAGCCAGCATTCACTGCCAAAACCACCACAGAGGGTGGTTTGAAAAGAGCCAAAGAGAAAACTGATAGCAGTTTCCCAGGTCCAACCAAGCAAATTTCAGGCTCCAAGGGCCAGGGGCTGAGGGACAAGGGCTGACCGAAGGCCTTCTTTCTCTTTCCTTTGGCTGCAGAAAGGATTCCCTCCTCTTAACTTACTGTCCTGAGGAAGGGCTCAGGCTACCCAAACACAGACACATCGGTGATAGTCTGGCTTCACAGACGCTCTCCAGAGCTCTTTACCCAGGGAATAGAGGGGGATGTACAGGAGACAGGTCCCAAGCACTCTGGATCCTTGGCACAGGGAGTCATGACATCCCACGGCCATAGGAGAAACAGAGAGGGATCTTTTTGGAAGTACCTGCATCTCAGATTAGCCAGGCTCAGAGATTCCCTGAAAGCTGCACCCTTTACCCAAGTAACAAGTTGATGTGTTACTGAAAGTCCCCTCGGATGCTAGAGGCATCTGCATGACCCGAGTTCATGCTTAGACATGAACTCGGGTCATGGAGACCTGTGTGCCTGGCACCATCAAGTTAGTGGACTGTCCTGTCACCTTCCAGTGCTGTCCAGGCTCCACTGTAATAAGAACCTCTGAGCTGAACCCAGCTCCTCAGGTGGGCACTCAGGTGGGTGAGTGTGAAAGGGACAGGCCCCTAGTAATCTAGAGACCATTCTACGGGGGCCGCTGCAGCAGTGTGCGTTTCTAGGCCTTTCACCCTGCCTTGGAGTCCAGCAAAAGTGCATGAGGACACAGTGAATGGAGGGATCGAGAAACCAGACACATCCCTGGCCTGAGGGGGCACGTTCACATCCACCAGGGCAGGGGACCTGTGCAGGGCATCTGTAGGGAATACTCATGTGCTGGTTTCCTGGTAGAGTCCTGTCTCACACATACCTCCATAGGCTTGGCCATGGTAGAGACTGGATTCCACGGGAGCCCAGGATGAAACCTTCTTCTTCCCAGTGCATGGGAGAGCCGGCCATGTGCCAATTTCATTTTTCAAGCGGAAATTCATGCGTCTGGCCTATGTATGCAATTAACAGTAATGATATGTGCAATTGGTTAGGGCTAGGCAGGAAGCAAACTGTAACTTAAGAAGAAAAAAATTTCTTCCTATTTGATGGGTGGATTAGCAAATTCAAAGTCACTTAACAATAGTAACAGAAATCAAGCACCCACTCTGTGCCAATGATCAGACCAGGCGTGAAGGCATGAAGGTGACTAACTATGCTTCCTGCAATCAGAAACCTGAAATTAGTTTGTAGATTTCCAGATCAGAATTTGCTTAAGCATCACTGTTTTTCTATGTCATTGAAATTGCTTTTAAAAACCTTAACGTGTTTAGATTAGCTTTTAATTTATGAAGAAAATTATTTTCTAGGTAAATTTTCTTTATTTTTGTCTAAGTGTAAGAACTTTAAAAAGTTGAAAATATGTATCCAAGGAGGTTTTTTTCTGCCAATCTACAGAATAAATAGGGTTTTTTTTCACTTAAGCCAAAAATTAAATAGATTAAGGAACTTCCCATTCTGATAACAAAACAGACCAGATTACTTGAAAACCTTCCCAATAGAAACACCAAGATTTCTGGATACATACAATAAAACATCCTCTTTAATGTGAAGGGAGAAAAGGACACTCCCAGGTGCCCAGGAGAAAGAACTGCAGCCCACCAGGCCAGCAAGGCTGACATGGCTGTCCTTGGGGGTGAGGGGGGAGGTTATCTGAGTGTTTTCATGTCTGGAAGGTCAGGGAAGGTCAGGAGAGGAGAGCAAGGGGCCTTACAGTGAGGGGAATTGGACCTGAACAGCCCAAATACAAACTTTGATTCTTCCAAGGGCTCTGAAGAAAACTGGTCCTCATACAGGAGCTAGTGGAGAAGCTCAGCGGTGCCATCCCAGGCTGTGGATGATCAGGAAGGCTCCCCTTAGAATCTGTAAGTGTGAGCCTGTGCAACTAATCAAATTATATAACCCTCTTGGCCCAGCAACCCCAAGACAACAAATTAACAAAAAATAAATCACAAATTAGTAATACTCCTGGGCCACATGGCAAGGGCATGTCCAGAACCTCTGTGGGTAGACAAGCCCTCAACCAGGCTGTGGATGATTCTGATGAACACCCCACAGAAAATGAACTCATTATCCAAAACTAAAACCCCATTCAGAAAGAATCAGCAGAAAGAACAAGCAGCATATTAAGATCACCTAGAACTTTAGGTAATAGAGTGTGGATATATAGTCACTGATACTTTAAAATATAGATCAGATATAACCAAAAAGAGAATTACACACATGGAAGAGTTATTATCCTCAGCAAACCTATAACTGCAGAGTATCTTTTAAAACTAGATAAAACATTTTTTAAAAATATATCTTCTCGAATCCATTGCTGCACTAGCAAAACCATATGGGAAACCCAGAGAAATGAAAAGGAAGTGAAAGCTCCCCAGGGTATGGGAGGACTCCCATTCTGACAGCCAGAGGGGTGGGGGTCTGAAAGGAGACCAATTCCAGAAAAAGTCCCCCCAAGAAGAGGGGCAGAAGACAACTCTCCTGCCTTGGCAGGGGTATGGGAGGGAGGAGGAAAATTCTCCCTGCAAATCTGAAATCACGAGCTGGCTCTCAAATGTGTTGGCTGCCCACATTCATGTTATGTAAGTAGTCTGACAAACAAATGAGACTTTTGCTTTCCTCTTATTTTTTTCTTTAGAAAACTTTAAACCTACAGAAAAGTTGAAAAAAATAGTACAAAGAATATGTGGAAACACTGTCCTAGATTTACCAACTGATATTTTTCTGCATGGCCCCACCTTCACCCACCTCAGCATTTGTGTATACATAAATAGATATGCACTGTGTATGTATTTGTGCATGTGCACACACATGAATATACACTATTTCACCGAGCCATCTGAATGGAAGTTGAGAACATTGAGACACTTCACCCCTGCATACTTCAGCCACTGTCTCCTACGAATAAGCACATTTTCTTTCCTTACCATAACGCCATGAAACACACAGTCTATGTTCAAATTTCTCCAACTGTGCCAATAATGTCTTCTAAAGCTTTTTTCCCCAATTTAGAATCCAGTAAGTTTCTTGTACTGTATTTGGTGGTGTCTTTTTAATCTCTTCTAACCTAGAACAGTCCTTCCAGTCCCAACCCATTTTGTTTCCTTTTGTTGTACATTTCTGTGATATTGATTCTCATGAAGAATCCAGGCCAGTTTTCTCATAAAACATCCCACACTCTGCATGTATCTGATTATTTATTCATGATTAAATTCAGACTAAACATCCTCACTAGAACACCACACAGGTCATGCTGTTGCTATCTGACTGCATCGCGGCAGGCACATAGCACCAGTAGCCCTGCTGGCAGGGATGCTAACTTAGACCACCTGGTTAAGGTGATTGCCCCCAGATCTCTTCATTATGAAGGGACCTGTTCCCTTTTGTAATCTTTGCATGGATACTTTGAAACTGTATGAATATCCTGTTTCCTCTCAATATTTTATACAATGTTTTTTAGAACCTACTGGTTATTTTTTACTTCTATTATCCCTGCTACATTTATTAGCTGACATATTCTGTAAAGAAGATCACCTGAGACTTTAAAAGTGCTCACACAGCCTGGCACAAGCAAATGTAAATCATATTTTTAAATTAAGTTAATTTTTTTAACTGAAAAATAAATATATATATATTTTTACCATGTAAAACATGCTATTTTGAAATATACATAGTGGAAAGGCTCAATCAAGCTAATTAACATATGCATTACCTCACACATTTTTTGTGGTGAGAACACTTAAAATATAGTGTCTTAGAAATTTTCAAGAATATAATACATTGTTATTAACTATAGTCACCATGCCATATAATAGATCTCTTGAACTTATTCCTTGTATCTAACTGAAATTTTGTATCCTTTGACCAATGGCTCCCCAATCCATAGTAATCACCATTCTACCCTTTACTTCTATGAGTTCGACTTTTTTAGATTCCACATATAAGATCATGGGGTATTTATCTCTCTGTGTCTGGCTTATTTTACTTGACATAATTTCTCCAGGTTCATCCATGTTGTCACAAATGACTAGATTTCCTTCTAGTCAAGGCTGAGTAGCATTCCATTCTGTGTATACACCACATTCTCTTTATCTATTTACTCACTGATGGACACTTAGATTGATTCCATATCTTGGACAGTGTGAATAATGCTGCAATGAACGTACACAGGAATGCAGGTATCTCTTCAACATACTGATTTCATTTCCTTTGGCTATGTACCCAGTAGTGGGATTGCTGGATCATATGGTAGTTCTATTTTAATATTTTGAGGAACTTCCATACTGTTTTCCACAATAGCTGTACTAATTTATTTTTCCACCAATAGTGTGCAAGGGCTCTCTTTACTCCACAACAAATGCAAATCTTGTGCAAAAAAACCCACCCTCAACGTAGAGCTCAAAGAATTCCTGCATGTAATGTGCTATTGATCATAAGTGCTCCATGAAAAATTACAAAGCATCTTAGGAAGCAAAGCACTTGGAACAAGAGCTAGCTGAAGCATAAGAGAGTAGGGTCCAACCCACGAAGATTTGATATTGGAATTGTCAGCAACAGAATATAAAGTACACATATCTATAATATATAAAAGAAAAAATCATAATCTATATAAAATAAACAAGTAGATATTCAAAGACACCAAATCAAATATCTATAAATGAAAATAATACCAATAATTTAAGCTCAAAAGGAGTTAAATACGAGATAAACACTATTAAAGAAAGAATCCATAAAATAGAAGGCAGAGCTGAAGAAATTACCCTTACTAGAGCCAGAGTAGCAAAGCGGAGGAAAATGTGAGGGAGAGACTTAGAGATACAAAGACAGCATGAGGAATCAACATAGAGCCAGGTGGAGGTCCACAAGGGAAGGACAGAGAGATGGGAGAAAGATAGTATGGGAAAAGCTGAACATGATACAGAGTCCATGAAACTCATTAAAATCAAAAAATATAAGATCTAAGAAAGAAAGATAAAAAATAAATACGAGCCTAGTTATTGCCCTAATAAAAACCTATGGACAAAAAAGACAAAGAAAATATTACTTTAACAACTAGGAAGGAAAGACATTTTATCTATAAAAGATCTATTTGAGACATAGTAGATTTCTCAATAGCAAAAAAAGAGGCCAGAAAACAATGGAATAATACAGTTGAAAAAAAAGTCCAGAAAAATATATGGCTGGCAAATAATGACTACAGGTTGTGTAGCTGTATTGGTATCAGACAAACTAAACTTTAGGAAAAAAGTAATATTAGACACAAAGATGGCACTTCATAAAGAGGAAAAATTCAGCCAAAAGGTATAACTTTTCTGAACTAGTATGTACCCATTAACAGATTCAAAGTTATAAAGAGCAAAAATTGAAAGAATTACAGAAAGAAATTGATAACTTTCATAACCATTTTGGCTGGTCTATACACCTTTTCCAGTAAATACTAAATCAGACAGAATATAGTAAATCTACTGAATATTTCAACAACACAAGTAATGAACATCATCAGAGGAATGAATAAGGGAGCTGGGTTCATTGTGTAATGAATCAGAACACAACTATGAGAATAAATGACCGAAATCTATGCGAGGACTCTCCTATAGGACCATAACACCACTAAACAGACAGTTTGCACTCCGAGTTCCCAACTGTCCCAAGGATATCTTTTATAGCATTTTTTTTTTTAAATTGGGATTCAGACAAAGTATTTGGTTGTATCTCTTTAGGCTCTTTTCAACTAGAATAGTCTCCAGCCTTTTTTGCCTTTTCACAGAATTGACCTTTTTGAAGAGTTCAGGCCAGCTGTCTTGTAGAATGTCCCACATTCTGGATTTATATGATTGTCTCCTCCCATTTAGATTCAGATTAAATAATTCTGGCAAGAACAGTATAGAAGATATTAACCACATATTAACCATGTTAATAAATCTTTAAAAATATAATGTTTAAGTAAAGAAATCAAAAAGGAGATATACCCTATTTTTATGTAAAAATATTAACTCACAGAAATTATCATTATGTACTATGAGTTTAAGTTTAATTAAAATTATAAAAATATTTATAAGGACAACACACACCCAACTTGAAATTATGATTATAATTATTATATGATTACAATCTTCCCTCTGGAAAAAGAGGTAGGAAAGGACAGAGAGAGGCACCAGGATTTTAGCTATCTATAACATTATATCTGTTTAACCAAATAAGGGAAAATTTCACAAATTCTGAAATGTATTGGTACCTACATAAGTGCCTGCTAGATGTCTTGCTGTTCTTTTGCTATGTTCGTCTTGTTTCATAATTGATAATTAAAAATATAAAATATAAACCAACAAAAATTTCATGACTTTGTACAGTCGTATAAAAAATGATGAGTGGAAACAGACGTAAGAGTCAAATTCAGGATGACCTTCCGCGGTGTCGCTGCAGGATGCAAGCCGTTAGCACTGCTTTCCAACACTCACAGTAACATATAATTAATGTCCTTGGGCCTGAATCTCCTTTCTTCAACAGAAGCGAGGTGCGGATTGGAGTAATTTTCCTCTCCAGACTCAGACACCTTGTTCACACGGAATCCTACAATGGGGAGGGAAACAGCTGATCTGTTTCTGGCCACTATGGCCCCAGAATCTAGATGCCTCTGGCTAGGTGGGAGGACACTTGGCCTCAGGATTCACATCTGAAGAGAATGTTTCCTCAGCGTGTAATCAAATCCACTAAGAACTTGTTGAGAACAGCTGAATCAAGAACAAAGTATTTATATTTCTAGCCACAAACCACAAAGGGTAGCATCACTGTTTCTTCCACGTTCAGGGTCTGACTGTGAGCGCCTCCGGTCAATGTCCGGTCTCACAGGGACCATTCATTCCATACTGGGAAATCTTCCAGGTACTTCAGGGCTGATATCTCTATGTTCTTAACTCTCTTATGAAGACATTTTCCATGTGGTCTTTAACTACAGTCCAGATTTGGTCTGGGATCAGAATGTGCTCGTGTAAGAAAAGTAAGAGGGTGAGTATGCCCCCTAGGCACCGACCCTGTGGGGTCTGCAACAGCACCCACGTCAAAGCACATAAGCACGCCAACACCTCCACTGGCGGGACACGCAGGACTCTAAGGGGCTCATGTCTGTTCTGGTCAGATTTTGTCCCCTAATCTGTACAGGTCAGGTCAGGTTTGCCACCAAATGACTTACAAAAAAGCAAAAACAAACAAAAAAACCCACAAACGAACCAGAAAAACATTGTCAGAGCTTTGGAAATTCCAAAGTTGCTAACAAGGGGATTGTCTATTTTAAGTCCTCATCAGCTGATTCCACAGAATACGTTGCTTTCCTGCACTATTTCCTGCAAAGTCCTGGCTTCAGCCAGCTGCTCTCTTGGCTATTGTTTCTCTACTGTGAGCCTGTGGGGTTTATGTTTTCTCTGAGGGGCTATTCTTTGTTCAGTTTTCTACTGCTGCTGTAACAAATTACCACAAAGTGGTAGTTTAAAACAATACAAGTTTACTATTTTACAGTTATGAAGATCAGAAATCCTAAAATCAAGATGTTGACACATGTGTGTTCCTTCTGGAGATTATAGGAGAGAATCTGTTTCCTTAGCTTTTCCAGTTTCTAAAAGCCGCCCACATTCCTTGGCTTGCCCCCCCTCCATCTCCAAGGCTAGCAGCATAGCATCTTCTAATCTCTGCCCTCTCTCTCCTCCCATTTCTGTCCTCACACCTTCCTTTTCTGACTCTGACTTCCTGCCACCCTCTGATAAGGACCTTTGTGATTACATTGAGCCCACCCAGATAATCCACGATAATCTCCCCATTTTGGGATCCTTAGCTTAATCACCTCTTCAAAGTCCCTTTTGCCACATAAGGTGACATATTCACAGGCCCCAGGGATTAGAATGCGGACATCTTTGGAGGCCATTATTGTGCCTATTGCTCTATTCTTTTCAGTACTGTGGGATTACAAAGGAATTTGCTGAGAGGGCTGCTCCCTGTTCAGAGGCCAAAATAAAATATGGCCCTTTGAGCACACACAGATGCGATGATACTCCCTGGCAACAGCATTCAACAGCAGCTCCCCCTCCCCCCCTCACCCAATGTAGCAGTGGAGGTGTTAGGGTCACAGGAATTACAGGGATCTTCCAGGGAGGGGGATCTACTGGTCATATTTCCAGTCACAGGGGCTGTGTCTTGTTCCATTCATAAAACACTGCAAAGAAGTATAGGTTGGGATAAAGGCGGTGAACGGGTAATACGTGTATGCTTCCCAGTTTAAAGGATAAGCTCTTTATATACTCTGTGCTAACTTCCTGAAACAGATCACATCTATTTGATTTCTTTGGAGATAAATGAATGACTTCATCCCTGCCCTTCAAGAACACAGTTTTGAAAGTGGAAATACAAATGTCATGAGGTGATTAATTGTGCATTGAAAGATGTATGGCCAAAGCTCAGTGAAGTTGTATTTTAGAGTGTCTTGAAGAATGAATTGAAAATTGATCACCTAGGGGCATGGGCATAGGTACACAAACCAGGGTCATGAAAGGTCTAGGGCTGTTCAGGAAATAGAAATTAAGTCCAAGGTGGGGAAAACACAGGACAGGGCAGGGGAGTGATGGCAGAAAATTTCCAAAAATTTCTCTTTTGCCTCAGGCTGCTTTAGGATACACCTCCAGCTGTTCCTTCTCCCCTCCCCATGATATGTTTCATCTCCTATCACCTTAAGGACTTTAACTCCTGGGAAAGTTAACACATAGTTAGCACGGACTACTTGTCTTCACATTAGAAGGGGAGAGCAGTGTCCTCAAAAGGTGGTTGTCGCACTTGTTTTATTAATTCCAGAACCCTCTGTTAGAAATAATATGTACATGGGTGCCCCAAATAGAAGACAGGTAAAAGTGAACCTGTTCAGGTCAAATGGGCAGGAAGGTGGGGCCCAGAGCCCAGGCCCTCAGGAGCCATATGCACCCAGGGGTGACAGGGGCATCCCAAGTGTCCTGTGAGCATCTGCAGCCACTTGTCAACAACTGATCTTAAAGAATGGAAACTAAGGCTGATGTCCTGAGACTAGGAGAAAGACTTGGTCCTGGGTTTGGTGTGCCCTCCCGGCATGGGGAACCCCGAGGCAGAGAACAGCAAGGGGCAGGCAAGGCGCAGATCACACACTGTCAAGGCACAGCTGCGTGTGCTGGCTGATCACTCTAACTACTCCAACTGAGAGAAGAGGCCTCAGAAAGCAAACATCTCTTATAAATGGAGTGGCCATGATTTTATTCAACTTTGAGCTAAGGAACACATTGTATTAGATATGCAATTATAAAGTCATAGGGAACAGAATGACAGGCTGACCCTCTCATTTGACAGCTGAAGGTGTTCGAGCCGGTTTCCCTTGGCCCCCGGAACAGAGAGGCAGAGTCACCGAGGCTGCAAAAGGCAAAGGAGTTTATTGATTAGCTCGAGCTAGGGTCCAAGTCCCAGAGCACCAACGCAGTGGCCTCCCTACGAACCAGGACCCTGCCCTGGGGTAAAAGTGAAGCTTTTATACTTTCTTTTGCACACGACACACCGGTGGCACACGACACGCAGGTTTTACATGACACGCTGGGCACATGATCTCCCTTCCCCCTTAGTTCATTGGTTCCTTTGAAAGTGGCAGATTGTTTTGACTCCTGATTGGTTGGCTCCAAGCCCCAGGATTTTCAATTTTTGTGCCGGCGCCAGTTGACCAAGAATGCTGGTCAACAACAAGCACAATGCTGGCCGAGAACAGCTGCAATGCCCTGATATGGTGAGCTGGTGGTATGTTTTCTTCTGATCGGCTCTCTCCTGTTTGTGGTTTTTGCGGTTATTCCTGGTATCTCTACTTTGGTACCTTTACTTCACACTCTCGGCACTGGGCATTGTGCTGAGGCACAACCTGTCATGGA
>CAUYSK010013536.1:0-17633 GCA_963575035.1 Avahi laniger | reverse complement strand
ACATTTTTGTGGATTAGATGTGTTTCCTGTAGACAGCAGATACTAGGCTTGTGGATTTTTATCCACTCTGCCAGCCTGTATCTCTTCAGAGGACAGTTCAGGCCATTCGCATTTATTGAGAGGATTGATATTTATTGTAGATTTTCATTCATATTGTTGGGTGAAATGCTGTTGTTTTGTTTTCCTCCTTGAACCATCATGAAGTCCACGTTATAGGCTTTAACTCTTGGATGATTTTACTTTGAAGAGTGTCTATTATGCTGTTCAGTGTGTAATGCAGGTCTGAGTACTTCCTGTAGGGCTGGTCTGGTCTTTGCAAAATCCATCAGCGATTGCTTGTCTGGGAAGGACTTCATTACTCCCTCATAGATGAAACTTACTTTTGCCGGATAAAGAATTCTGAGTTGGGCATTATTCTGTTTTAGTAGATTAAGGATAGGGACCCAGTTCCTTCTGGCTTGTAGGGTTTCAGACGAGAAATTAGCAGTTAGTCTGATCAGCCTTCCTTTATAGTTTATTTGTTGCTTTCATCTCACTGCTTGAACAATTGCTTGTTTCATGTTTACTTTGGTCAGTCTAATAACCGCGTGACGTGGTGATTGTCTTTTCCCACTGAGTCTCCCAGGAGTTCTGTGTGCTTCTTGTATGTGTGTATCTAGGTTTCTGGCCAGGCCTGGCATGTTTTCCTCCAGCATTCCATGAAATAAGTTTTCCAGCCCTTGAGTGTCTTCTTTTTCTCTCTCTGGAAGACTGATGGTCCTAAGATTCTGTTTCTTTACATAATCTCACATTTCTTGTAAGTTTTGGTCTTGTCTCTTGTTTCTGAGTTTTTTTTTCTTCATCTGATTTGTTCAGCACATAGACATTATCTTCAAGCTCTGAGATTCTTTCCTCTGCATGATTCATTCTGTTTTTGAGACTTTCCACTGTGCTTTGAAGTTCCTTGAATTCTTCCTTCATTGACAAGATTTCTGTTTGGTTTTTCTGTAGTATTTGAATTTCTTTGGAGAATTTTTCATTCATTTCCTGGATTGTTCTTGTGCTTTCTTTATGTTAGGATTCTATTTTCTCTTCAATTCCATTGAGTTTCCTTACAATCCATAATCAGAATTCCTTCTCTGTCAGTGTAATTATGTCGTGTATCTTGGTATCTGTTCATGGAGATTGAACATTTTCTTTTGGAGGTGACTTTTCTCTCTGATCTTTCATGTTTTCTGTGTTCTTTCACTGATTTTTTCTCATCAGGCTACTTTGTCAAGGACTGGAGGTGCTATGACTGGCTTATGAACTTAATTTTGGGACTCCAAAGGGATGTTCCTTGGCAGAGCTGAAGAAATGTGCTCTAGGTCCTGTGCTGTCTTGATAGGGTTTTAGTCTGTTGGGTTATGTCTGCTGCTTCTGCTTACAGAGATTAGTGAGTTTTTTTCCCTTGCTTAGATTCCCAGAAGTTGGGTCACTTTTGTGTGTGTGACTCCACTATTGACTACTTGGTTGAGGTGGAAGGCGCTGGGTTTAGCTATGAGATTGTTGTCTCTTTTGTTGCTTGTATTTTGCATGGAGGAGTCAGTTGTCAAGATATTCCACAATCTTTGTACTGAGCTTTAAAACCCCAAATGAGACATACAAGTGCCTGAGTCTTTCGGAAATGTTTTGCCACTCCCAAGAGCTACTTGAGCCTTTTTACCACTTTAGATGTGGTGAGAAGAGCAGTAGGAATCGGCCTGCCTGAGACAGTACACTTCAAAAATTGCTTGATCTGTAGCTAGGAGAGAGCTTCTAATATGTTATTTAGGGTTCATTAGACACTCTTGTGAAGAAATTCCTGATGGGTGTGTCAATTGATCCAATTGCTAAGGACTCTGGTTGAGATTTTCCTCCCCAGACCACTAGCCCCTAAAATCACTACAGCCTGGACACCAAGAAAAAGCTTTTGTATTATGGTCTTGTCAGATGATCAAAACTGATCAGCTGTATCACGTCAACAAATTATCTCCTTTTGCTTAGATCCAAGGTTGTACAGATTCAGCCTAGTCCTATGGGGAAAGTACTTTTTCTCCTTTCTTCCTACCTTTAGGCGTGGGCTCTGTCCGGGAGGGCTGTGGGATAGGCATTGGCTGAGACTGCTGCAAAGCCTGGCCTGGAAAACATTTTCTCTGGTTTCTTTTCTCCTTCAAAGATGGGTTTTGACATGCCAGAGGGGGAGATAATCCCTCACACTTTCTCAGGCTACCTGGGATCTCAGCTCAGGAAGCGGTGATCCTTATTATTCCACCCCTTCAAGGGGAGGATTTTCTTGTTGGTAAAAAGTACACACTTCAGGGCTGCTAGAGAAGCTCTCCCTAAGTCCCCCAAGGGACACAGACCAAAGGCAGCCTGTCTCGCTATTCTTCCCCAGCACATGTGTGATCGGTCCCTTGGGTATGCAGTATCAGTGGTCTGATCACAGTCAAGGGTCACCCACCACCCCTGTGGGGTCACAGTGCAGAGAACAGATTTCCTTTTCCTCTGCCCTACCAAGGGTGGGGAACTGATTCTTTGGAAAGAGGCGCCGATTACCAATTCTCGGTGGAAAGGAGGCTGCAGAACCCCACTGGAAAGCAGCCTCCTTCACTCTCTACTTGGTCCTTCCCATTGTGGATTCTGACCACTTGGTCAGCAGCTCCAGGTACCAAGTCACAGCAAAGAGGTGACCACGTGTCCCAGCTCGAAGAGCAGTCTCCTTGGTCACTAGACACTCTTAGCGGTGTGTGCTCTCTTTGGAGCAAAATAGCTCCATGTCCCCTGGCGCACAGCACTGGCGGCTGAATGGAAGAGGGCCACCTGGTAACTCAGCAGGAATATCAATCTTTCTCCGTTTTCTGCCCTTTCGAAGGTGGAGCTTGAGTCACCGCCTGGGATAGATTGTCCGCAGATCTGTCCACAGAGTCTTTAAACAGGCTTAATGTTCCTCTTCTTTGGGGTGTATGCTACTCTGCTGCAGCAGTCAGGTGGGAGCACCTGAGAGGGCCAGTGGACAGGGAGCTTACATTCTGAGCACTCCTTTGTCTGCCACAGGTCTTAAAATGAAAGGCGTGAGCCCCATTCTCTGTGCAAGATTCAGTATTTCAGGTGCACTGTCAGAGGGGAAACAGCTACTCCTGAGAGCTCTGGCTCAATCATCCCTTTGGGGAAGCTATGCCAACACACATGGTAACTGTGAGAACTGGGGAGAAGTTGCAGAGTCTGAAGGGAGGAGATCTGACACTCTGTTGTTTTTTGGTCCCTCTCCCTGGAAGGCAGCTCATCCTGGATTTGTAAGCTCTTGGATCACACAATTCTGTAGGCCCCCTTTAGCCACCACAGTTTGGGTCGGAGTTGGAAAATGTTTGTGTGTGAACCAATGACAAGAAAACTAAAGGGCTGAAGCTCCCTGGAGAGAACAAAGCACACAATGGGTGGAGGAGTATGGTTCCCAACACTGTGGCTTGAGGAAGTGACGCTGAGAGAATTGGCAGCCCCATGATTTGTTCTCAAGCAGCTCCCAGTTCACTGGTGGCTGTAGCTTTTGGGCTCATGAGGGTAGATAAGCTCTGCAATAGTTTGGGAGTCTGCTGACTTTCATAGGTGTGAGGACAGGAAAACTAAACACTCCCAGCTCCACTTCCCATGTTATTATTGATAAGCAAGGATTTACTACTGTCATTTTATTGCTTGTTTTTTGGTGTTTCTCCTCTCTTTCTTTTTTCTTACTGTAATTTGTGGTTTAGTGTTTGTTTCTTACAGTATGTTTTAATTTGTTGCTTTTTATTTTTATGATATCTACTATAGGTTTTTGTATTGTGGTTGCCATGAGGCTTATAATAATTTATAAATATAGCAATCTATTTTAAAGTGATAATAACTTAGATCACAAAAATGAATAAAAACAAAGAAATTTTTTTAAAAACGCTTTCCTTTAACTCCATTTCCCACTTTTGACTTTTAACTGTCTCAATTTCCCTATATTCATATTTATGACCTTTAACAGGTTGCCATAGATATTATTGTCTTGTTTTGTTTTGTCTTTTAGGCTTAAAACTAGAATTTCAAGTTGATTACACATCACAATTATGGTATAGGAATATTGCAGGGTTTTGTATTTACTTTTCCCATTGACAAAGGAAATTTCTTATGTTTCCTTCTTTCACATTACTGTTTCTCAAGGTGATAAATACACTCAGCTTTTATTTTCAGGGAAAATTTTCTCTTTCATTTATCTTTGAAGAAAATATTTACTGGATACAATATTCTTTTTTTTTCTTTTTCTTCTTTTTTTTTATTTCAGCATATTATAGGGGTACAGATGTTTAGGTTACGTTTGTTGCCATTGCCCCCCTCTCTCCCCACTAAGTCTGAGTTTCAAATATGTCCATCCTTTGGGTGGTGGACATTGCACTCTTTGTGTATGCATATACCCGTCAGCTCCCCTCCTTCCCCTCGCCCCTCCTCCTCTCCCCTTCCCAACATCCAACAGATGTTATTCATATATGTGCACGTATGTGCTGATCAGTTAATACCAATTTGATGGTGACTGCATGGGTGCTTGTTTTTCCATTCTTGGCATACCTCACTTAGTATAATGCATTCCAGCTTTATGCAGGAGTATACAAGAGGTGCTGTATCACCATTGTTTATTTTTTTATTTCAGAATACCATGGGGGTACAGATGTTTAGGATACATACGTTGCTCTTGCCCCCACCCCAACTCCGAGTTTCAAATATATCCATCCATTGGATGGTCCCCATTGCACTCTTTGTGTATGTATATACCCGTCCCCTCTCCTTCCTCCTCCCTCACTCCTCCCCCCTACCCAACATCCAATAGATGTTATTCTTATATGTGCGCTTATGTGTTGAGCAGTTAATACCAATTTGATGGTGAGTACATGTGATGCTTTTCTTTCCATTCTTGGGATATTTCACTTAGTACAATGCGTTCCAGCTATATCCAGGAATATGCAAGAAGTGCTATATCACCATTGTTTCTTAAAGCTGAATAGTACTCCACGGTATACATATATCACATTTTATTAATACACTCATGTATTGATGGACACTTGGGTTGTTTTCACATCTTTGTAATTGTTAATTCTGATGCTATAAACATTCGGGTGCAAGTGTCCTTCTTATACAGCAACATATGGTCTTTCGGGTAGTTGTCCAGTAATGAGATTGTTGGATCGAATGATATTTCTAATTGTATCTCTTTAAGATATCTCCATATTGCTTTCCACAGAGGTTTCACTAGTTTGCAATTCCACCAACAGTGCATGAGTGTTCCCATCTCTCCACATCCATGCCAACATTTATCGTTTTGGGACTTTTTGATAAAGGCCAGTCTCACTGGAGATAAGTGATATTTCATTGTGGTTTTAATTTGCATTTTGCTGATGATTAGAGATGTTGACCATTTTTTCATATGTTTTTTGCCCATTGTTCTGTCTTCTTTTGAAAAGCCTCTGTTCATGTCCTTTGCCCACTTTTTGATAGGGTCGTTTGATTTTTTCTTGTTGATTTTCCCGAGTTCTAAGTAGATTCTGGTTATCAGCCTTTATCGGATTTGTAGCATGCAAAAATTTTCTCCCATTCTGTAGGTTGTCTGTTTGCTCTTGTGACAGTTTCTTTGACTGTGAGGAAGCTTTTTAATTTGCTCAGGTCTCAATTATTTATTTTAGTTGTTGCTGTGATTGTCTTTGGGGTCTTCTTTTTTTATTTCAGAATATTATGGGGGTACAGATATATAGGTTACGTATGTTGTCCCTGACCCTCCTCCTCCCCGAGTCCCAGTTTCAAATATGTCCATCTTTCGGGTGGTGTGCATTGCACTCTTTGTGTAGGTATATACCCGTCCGCTCTCTCTCTCTCCTCCCACCTCCCCCCTCCCCCCTTGCCCAACACCCAATAGATGTTATTCTTATATGTGCACTTATGTGTTGAGCAGTTAATACCAGTTTGATGATGAGTACCTGTGATGCTTATTTTTCCATTCTTGGGATACCTCACTTAGTAGAATGCATTCCAGCTCTATCCAGGAATATAGAAGAGGTGCTATATTACCCTTGTTTCTTAAAGTTGAATAGTTCTCCATGGTATGTATACACCACATTTTATTAATACACTCATGTATTGATGGACACTAGGGTTGTTTCCACATCTTTGCAATTCTGAATTGTGCTGCTATGAACACTCAGGTGTGGTGTTTTTCTTATACAGCATCATTTGCTCTTTTGAGTAGATGCCTAGTAATGGGATTGCTGGATCAAATGGTACTTCTACTTGTATCTCTTTAAGGTATATCCATATTGCTTTCCACAGAGGTTGCACTAGTTTGCAATCCCACCAACAGTGCATGAGTGTTCCTATCTCTCCGCATACACGCCAACATCTTTTGTTTTGGGATTTTTGATAAAGGCCAGTCTCACTGAAGATAAGTGATATCTCATTGTGGTTTTAATTTGCATTTCCCTGATGATTAGAGATGTTGAGCATTTTTTGATATGTTTTTGGGCCATTATTCAGTCTTCTTTTGAAAAGCCTCTGTTCATGTCCTTTGCCCAATTTTTGATAGGGTCGTTTGATTTTTTCTTTTTGATTTTCCCGAGTTCTAAGTAGATTCTGGTTATCAGCCCTTTATTAGATTTGTAGCATGCAAAAATTTTCTCCCATTCTGTAGGTTGTCTGTTTGCTCTTGTGACAGTTTCTTTGGCTGTGAGGAAGCTTTTCAATTTGCTCAGGTCCCATTTATTTATTTTAGTTTTTGGTGTGATTGTCTTTGGGGTCTTCTTCATAAATTCTTTGCCTAGGCCAATGTCTAGAAAAGTATTTCCAACACCTTCCTCTAGAATTCTAATAGTTTCACTCCTTAGGTTTAAATCTATTATCCAACGTGAGTTGATTTTTGTGAGAGACGGAAGGTGTGGATAGTGCTTCAGTCTTCTACATGTGGCTATACTGTTTTCCCAGCACCATTTATTGAATAAGAATTCTTTTCTCCAGTGTATGTTTTTGATTGCTTTGTCAAAGATTAGGTGGCTATATGAGGATCATTTTATATCTAGGTTCTGAGTTCTGTTCCACTGTCAATGGCTCTATTTTTGTGCCAGTACCAAGCTGTTTTGTTTACTACAGTCTTATAATAAAGTTTGAAGTCTGGTAAGTTGATACTTCCCATTTTGTTTTTATTGCCTAGAATTGTTCTTGCAATGCGGGGTCTTCTCCGGTTGCATACAAAGCATAAAATCAATTTTTCTACATCTGTGAAGAATGATGTTGGTGTTTTAATAGGGATTGCATTGAATCTGTAAATCACTTTGGGTAGTATAGAAATCTTAACGATGTTGATTCTGCCGACCCAAGAGCACGATATGGTTTTCCACCTGTTTACGTCTTCTGCTATTTCCTTTCTCAATGTTTCATAGTTCTTCCTGTAGAGGACATTTACCTCCTTAGTTAAATATATTCCTAGATACTTTATTTTCTTTTTGTTATTATGAAGGGAATTGAGTTTTTTAATTGGTTCTCAGTATGACTGCTTTTGGCGTATATGAAAGTTTCTGATTTGTGTGTATTGATTTTATATTCTGAGACTTTACTGAATTCATTTATCAATACCAGGAGCATCTTGGTTGAATCCATTGGGTTTTCTGGATATAATATTATGTCATCAGCAAATAGTGAGAGTTTGATCTCTTCCGTTCCCATTCATATACCTTTAATACCACTCTCTTGCCAGATTGCTACGGTCAGGTCTTCCAGCACTATGTTGAATAGAAGTGGAGATAGTGGACAACATTGTCTGGTTCCTGTTCCAAGTGGTAATGCTTTCAATTTTTCCTCATTCAGTATGATGTTGGCTGTGGATTTGTCATAAATGGTTTGTATGATTTTTAGGTAAGCCCCGTCTATGCCTATTTTGTTAAGCATTCTTATCATTAAAAAATGTTGAATTTTGTCAAATGCCTTTTCTGCGTCTATTGAGAGAATCATATGGTTTTTGTTCTTGCTTCTGTTTATGTGGTGAATTATGTTTATAGATTTATGTATGTTGAACCATCCCTGCATCTCTGGAATGAAGCCCACTTGGTCATGGGAATTATTTTCTTAATAAGTACCTGGATTCGGTTAGCTAGAATTTTGTTGAGAATTTTTGCATCTATATTCATAAGAGATATTGGTTTGTAGTTTTCTTTTTTGGTTGCATCCTTTCCTGGTTTTGGTATCAGGGTTATGTTGCCTTCATAAAATGTGTTGGGGAGGAATTCAGCCTTCTCGATGCTGTGGAATAATTTTTGTAGTATAGGCACCAGTTCTTCTTTGTAGGTGTGGTAAAATTCGTGTGTGAAAGCGTCTGATCCGGGATTTTTCTTTTTTTGAATGTCTTTTATTGCTGTTTCAATTTCAGTCCTTGACATTGGTCTGCTCAGGAATTCTATTTCTTCCTGATTTAGTCTAGGGAGGCTGTGTGTTTCTAAAAATTTGTCTATTTTCTCCACATTTTCCAGGTTGTGTGCATAAAGTTTTTTGTAATATCCATAAATTATATCTTGAATCTCCATGGCATCAGTTGTAACTTCTCCTTTTTTGTTCCTGATGGAACTTATTAGGGATTTTTCATTTCTGTTTTTTGTTAATTTAGCCAAAGGTGTGTCAATTTTGCTTAGTTTTTTAAAGAACCAACTTTTTGTTTTATTAATCTTCTGTATATTTTTCTTGTTGTCAATTTCATTTAGTTCTGATTTGATCTTATTAATTTCTCTTCTTCTGCTGGGTTTGGGGTTGGTCTGTTCTTCTTTTTCCAGTTCTTGGAGTGGATTCTTTAGATTGTCTATCTGTCATCTTTTTAACTTTGGATATACACATTTATGGAAATAAACTTTACTCTCAGGAATGCTTTGGCTGTGTCCCACAGATTTTGATAACTTGTGTCACCTTTGTCATTTAGTTCAAAAAATCTTTTGATTTCCATCTTTACTTCCTCATTTATGAAGGAATCCTTCAACAGAAAGTAGTTTAATTTCCATGACTTTGTGTAGAAATGGGAGTTTCTATTGGGATTGATTTCTATTTTTATTCCACTGTGATCTGAGAAGATGCATTGTATGATTTCTATTTTTTTAAACTTTTTGAGACATACTTTGTGTCATAGAATATGAACAGTCTTAGACAATGTCCCATGAAGTGCTGAGGAGAACGTGTATTCAGTGGCTTTTGGGTAGAATGTCCTGTAAATGTCAGTCAAGCTCATTTGTTCTCGAGTTCTGTTTACGTCCATTATTTCTTTTTTAACTTTCTGATTGGAGGATCTGTCCTGTGCTGTCAGTGGGGTGTTGAAGTCTCCGACCATTATGATGTTGCTGCCTATCAATTTGTTTAGATCAAGTAGAGTTTGCTTTATGAATCTGGGTGCACCTAAGTTGGGTGCATACATATTTAGAATTGTTATGTCTTCTTGTTGAATGGTATCATTCACCATTATATAGTGACCTCCTTTGTCTTTCATTACTTTTGTTGATTTGGAAGCCAAGTTTCTGATACAAAAATTGCCATACCAGCCTTCTTTTGACTTCCATTTGCTTGAAATATTGTTTTCCACCCCTTTACTTTGAGTCTAAATGCATCCTTGCAGTTTAGATTCGTTTCTTGGAGACAGCAGATGCTCAGGTTGTTTTTTTTTTTTTTTATCCATTTAGCCAGTCTATATCTTTTGAGAGGGGAGTTCAAACCATTCATATTTATTGAGGGAACCGATAAGTGGGGTGAATTACTGTTCATTCTGTTGTGTTGCATTTTGTTGCTGTGTTTTCTGTCTTGAGCCATTGTGGAATCTAGCTTTTGATCTTTAACTTTTGAGTGGTTTCACATTCGAGAGTGTTTATTGTGCTGTTCCTTGTGTAATTCTGTTTTGAGTACTTCTTGGAGAGCTCGTCCTATCCTGGTGAATTCCCTCAGTCTTTGCTTATCTGAGAATGTCTTTATTTCTCCTTCATATATGAAACTTAGTTTTTCAGGATACAAGATTCTAGACTGGGCATTATTGTATTTCACAAGAGGGAGAATGGTGCTCCAGTCTCTTCTTGCTTGTACGGTTTCAGTTGAGAAATATGGAGTTATTCTGATGGGTTTTCCTTGTATGTTACTTTTTCCTTTCGCCTTACAGCTTGTAAAAGGGCTCTTTAGTGGCTATTTTGGTCAATCTGATGACTGCATGATGTGGTGTCTTCCTATTTGCATTGAATCTCCCTGGGGTCCATTGAGGTTCTTTTACCTGTATATCTAGATTCTTAGCAAGGCCTGGAAAATTTTCCTCTATTAATTCTTCAAATGGCTTATCCAGCCCTTGAGTGTTTTCTTCTTCACCTTCCGGAACCGCTGTCACCTGAGGTTCAGTTTTTTCACATAATCCAACATTTCTTGTAGGCTTATTTCTTTTCTCTTAATTTTATGCTCAATTTCTGTGTCTGACTTATTTAATTGGAGCAGTTGTCTTCCCTCTCTGAGAATCTTTCTTCTGCTTGATCTACCCTGTTCTTGAGACTTTCCACTGTGTTTTGTAATTCCCTGTATAAGTCCTTTATTTCCAGGAGATTGGTTTGATTTTTCTTTAATATTTCAATTTCTTTTGTGAATTTTTCTTCCCAGTCCTGGATTTTTTTTGTGGTTTCTTTGTGTTGGTGATCCATTTTTTCTTGTATATCATTCAGTTTTCTTGCAATCCATGTTTGAAATTCTTCTATCATTTTAGTGTTCTGAGTTTGGTTAATGTCCATTGCTGTGGAGCTGGTGTTCTTCTTTGGGGGTGTGTTTCCATTTGAGTCTTCAAACTTCCAGAGTTCTTTCACTGGTTTCTTCCCATCTGGATCGGTTGTTCTTTCTTGCCTTTAAATTTTCATTTGGATAATGACACGCCCTGTTTAGTCTCTGAGCCAGTAGGTGGTGTTTGTGTGTGAGATTCGACTACACCTTTAATGATGAATCAGTAGATGCAGTAAAAGGGTATTCAGGATGACCTCCCTTTCAGTAGGTGGCACTTGTAGAGAGGAGCGAGCTGCAGTGCTGTCTTTGGTTCCTGTAGCTAGCTCTTATTCCTCTAGAGAGACCCTCTTGTGCCTCGGCTGGTGGGTGGGGCTCTGGTATTTCCAGATGTGTCCTTATTCTCCACCTCAGTGGGAGGAGTGATTCTGGGTGGGGCTGGGTTGGGCAAGCCTGCCCTCAGGCTCCACAACTGCTGCTAGCAGGGTGAAAGGTCTACTCTTTGTTTCTGTGCAAAGCTTCTGGGAGGGGCTGAAATGGGTCCAGTCAGCTGAGAGTCTGGGCTTGGGGGCTGGGGTTGTCAAAGACCTGCACTCTGTAGCAGGTCTCAGTCCCCTCCACTTTCCCCCTCTCCATGGCCTCTCCCTGGCCTCTGCCAGCAAGTGGGGCCTCAGACCAATGGATCTCCCCTGGCTGTGACATGGGCCAGGAGGTTCCCTACCCAGGATGGTAGCCTGAGCTGAGTGCACAGCCCTCTTTTAGGAGGAGGGTTGCCGCTCAGGCACGTTAATCTGCCCCTGAAAGCACACACTCCTCAGTAGACTCTTTCACAAATCTCTCTTCTGTGCTCCAGGGCAGTACGATCGTGACTTGGGTGTAAGGGGTCTGGTCTGCAGGCTTGTCCCCTGGATCCTGGAGATCAATCCCTGACCCTGCCAGGGGGAGAGGTGCTGGTCTTTAACCACCTACATGGTGCCCAAGCTGGATCAATTTCACTCCACCTTGAGATCTGCCCCACTCTCCTGGAGTCCTCAGGCAAGTAGCACCTGGGAGGGCTGGTGGGTAGGGAACTCGTAGTCTGAGTAACCCTCAGTCTACTCTAGGGCCCCACAAGGAAAGGTCCCATTCCTTAGAGATGCCTCCGTGTGATGGGTAAATTGTCTTTCTTGGCACGCACGGGTAGGCAGGGGGAAGGAGAGAATGGAGCACTATGGTGTCTGTCGCTAGGCTTGGGTCTTCACCCCGGGAGGTTCCCGAGGGGGCTGGGAGCCCGACGCTGAGTCCGCAAGAGGCCACTGCTCACTGGAGGCAGCTGTCTCTGGGCTGGTGTCGGCAGGTCTCTCCAGCCGCTCAAGAGCCCACCAGCAGTCCGAGATGCAAGGGAGGGGGAAGTTAACCGCTCCACCTACCCTTGTTGCTGGTCTCCAAGCCTCTCAGGACCTTACTACTTCTAGTTCTCCTCTGCAACTTTTTCCCGTAGAGTTTCCTGTAGTTTCAGGCACCCTTCCTTCTGACCCTGACCCGATCTATGTTTCTCTGCTCGCTTATTTTTTCCTTTTTCTTCTAAAATTTGTCTTTTTTGCCTAGACCTTCTGACTGGCAGCTTGTCTCATCCGCCATCTTGGCTCCTCCCCGGATACAATTTTCTTGATGGGCAGCTTTTTTATTTTTTCTTTCAGCCCTTGAATATGTCATCTCTCTCCCTCTTGGGCTCTATGGTTTCTGTTGAGAAGTCTGTTGCTGACAAATTGGGGATCCTTTATATGTTATTTGATTTTTTTTTCTTGCTGTTTTCAGGATACTCTCACTTCTTTTTGATTCTTCATAATCAGACACTGACTGTGAGGAAATGGGGTTACTTTTCTCTTTTTTTTGCATTTTTTAATTGAGGAAAAATTCATATAAAATAAACCATTTGAAATGCATAAATCAGTGTCATTTAGCAAATTCATAATATTGTGTAACCACCACCTTTATTCAGTTCCATTTTTTCACCCCAAAAGGACATAAAGAATTCCAAACCCATCAAAAATCATTTTTCCCCATCTCTCCCTCCTGCCCCCCCCAGCAATGACTAACCTATTCTTTGTCTCTATGCATTTAACTATGCTGTACATTTCATTAAATGGAATCACAAAATATGTAATCTTTGGTGTCTGCCTTCTTTCAGCTAGCCTAATATTTTTGAAATTCATCCATGTCATTCTCTGTGTTAGAACTTCATTTCTTTTCATGGCTGAATAATTCTCTATTGTATGCATATTCCATATTTTATTTATCTGTTCTTATATTGAGGAACATTTGTGTTTTTCCCACTTTTGGCTCTTACCCATAATGCTGTTATGAACAAAGTGTATTTGAATATTTGCATTCAATTTCTTTGGGCATAGGAGTAGAATTGTTGGGTCATATGGTAATGCAATGTTTAACTTTTTGAAGACTATGTTTAACTTTTAAATCTTTAGTTGAATATATCATCTGAAGTGAGATTTGGGAATTGTAGTGTCTATGGATCTCAGTTGCCCACAACATCTTTACCAACTGAGACAAATTGCACAGTATAAAACTGCAATTCAAGTGTTCTTTTCCTGGTGCTTTCATTTGTCCTGTGTTTGGCCATTGTGTGAGAAAACGATAGCTTCTTCTTCATGTTTTGGTGGAAATTGTGTTCATTATGTTTACCTTAGGAGCAAAATAAATAAAGAAGTCAGATAATTTGGGGTGGAATTCTTCCCCTGGCAAGGTGCCTGTAAGTGCAGACATCAGAGAGAACAGGGAAGCAGCTTTACATACTGATGAAGGCTTGCTCCTTCACTGGCCATGGTACATACCATTCGATTCCAATGCAAGTAAGCTAAGAGCTGCAGGCCTTCCACAGACAGAAAAAAAATAACCTGGCAGAAAGAAAGAGAAGAGAAATGATGTGTGCACCTTACACAGGCCCTAGAAAAAGGTGGTAACAGCCCCAGGCCACCAGCTCTAAGGACAACTAGGCTCAGATTGAAGCCTTGCAGGGGGTAATGGGGCTGAGCTATGTGGACACACTCAGACTGATGCACCAGCATGTGGAGGTGTTAAAGGTCAAGAGCCTGAGAAACTTCCAAGAGGGCTGAAAATCTTAGTGACAAAATCAGGACAAGACAGTCAAGGAACCTCCAAAAGGAAGCACTGGACATCCTGTAGGGAAGTTCCTTTCTCACAGAGGTCAGAGATGTCTTCAGATTGTCTGCTGTGCACAAGCATGGCCCAGTCCTGAGTCAACAAGAATGACCATCCACTGGGGAGAAAACTGAGTGAAGAATGAAAAATTCCTCCAACGCTGGCATTGGTGCCACTGGTTATACTGGACTTAGAGTTCTGAGAATCTTTGTCTGATAGCCACACCTCCTCCCAGCTAAGCTGGGGATGGGTGAGGGAACCAAACCCTTTAGCCTAGAAGCTGTGCCAGTCAAATCAATCTACATTTAGACTCTAGTGTGATTAAGAAGCCCATTTGTTTTTGTGCTTTAAAATTTCTTTTCCTCTAGTTTCCTAATAAAAAGTCCTTTTGAAAATTGCCACCACTTTCTCAACAGAACCAAGAAGAACAGGAAGTTTCCATACCTGGAAAGTATGGTGGGAGTGATCTGGGTAGGCATTATAGACAGAGGAGGGAACACATGAGTAGATGGACCCATTCCTGGGTCCAGGAAAAGACAGTGGCACCAGAAGTACACAGGGAATGAAAGTCTGAGAGGGGTTGAACTGGCTTCATAACTTGGAGGACACAGTGCAAAATGAAAATGTGGGGCGCCTTGTTCAAAATTGTTAAGAATTTCAAAATGGTGGCAGCAGAGCATTAAGCCAAGCACCAGGCGTTCCAAGTGGAGGGCCAGGGGCAGCTGCACAGGCTGCTCACCTGTAAAGTTGGCTGTGAAGAAGCTAAGTGATCAGGACCAGCCAAGGAAGTTGACCTTGACCTACCTGGGCTTTCCCCTCAAATTTGAGCCCATTGTCTATTCCCTGCACTTCATTTTTCTTACCATAAAGCCACTAACCACCTTCTGCTGATGATCCTGGAACTGTATTTTATAAAAAAGCTTTCATATCCATAGAAGAAGTCCATTAAAATATATGTACACATATTGTTGCTAATGATACTTCTACTCCACCATGAAATAAAAGGTTTATGATTTTTAACACAGAACGCCACTGGAAGTATGTAATGTCTACCTTTCAGTATATTATTTAATCTACTGTAATTTCTTTAACCACTGTAATATGCATGACTACAGGGAAAGATATTCAAGTAGTGAAAAGCTGAGGAAAACTACCAATGTTCAGGATACAAAGTTCCCTCTATTGCAAGTGAGGGAAATGGCTCTGTGAAAGGAGGCAAAAAGAGAAGATTGAATTTCTGTAATCAAACAATTGGAAAATTGAGCCAGGTAAATTTTTAAAGCACATGAGAAGTTATTACAATATCTATGTTTACAGATAGATAAACATAAATTATGTTTATCTATCTTTAGATAATGATGGAAATGTTATATGGTTTATTGAGATGAAATATAACTTTATCCTCATCTGGCCTGCAGAACAAAGTCTAAAGGCCTTAGGATTCTGCAAAAATGGAGTGTTTCAATGAGGTGGCTTTTGAGGCAGCCACTTTGAGTTCAAACCCTGTCTCTGGATTTCATTGTGTGTTCTTTAGTGATTTATTTAATTGCTCTACCATTCCCTCCTTTGCAAAATAAGGAAACTGATGATGCCTCTGTCATAGGATTGTAGGAGGATTATGGAGAGACAAGGAGGAACACAATATATGGTAAGCATTCAAAACATGTTTACTGATATTATTGCCACGATTATTGTTATTATTATCATTCTGTAAACTGGGCCCTGCCTGTCTCCCAACATGATTTCCTTTCACTTTCCTCATTCTATGCAAGCACCCACCAAACTAGGCTACTCATTGCCTCTGCATAACTCAGCCATCCTATTGTTCCCTTGGTTGTGAGAAGGCCAAGTAACCACTTGGATGGGATGTTGTAGAGGTGAATTCAAGCCACAGCGGGAACCAGGGTTGAAAGAGATCCCTTTTTACATTTATTTATTTTAGAATATTATGGGGCTACAAATGTTTAGGTTATAAATATTGCCCTTTTCTTCCGCCCCCAGTCAGAGCTTCAAGAGTGTCCATCCCCTAGACAGTTCACATCACACTCATTATGTTTGTATATACCCAACCCCTTCACCCCCCTCCCATCTGCCCGATGCCCAATATATGTTATTCCTATATGTGCACTTTACAGTGTTGATCAGTGAAACCAATTTGATGGTGAGTACATGTGGTGCTTATTTTTCCATTAATGTTGACGTGGATGTGGAGAGATAGGAACACTCATACACTGCTGGTGGGACTGCAAATTAGTGCAACCTGGAAAGTGATATGGAGATACTTCAAAGAACTAAAAATAGAATTACCATTTGATCCAGCAATCTCATTTCTGGGCATTTACCCAAAAGAACAAAAGTCATTCTATAAAAAAGACACCCACACTCGAATGTTTACAGCAGCACAATTTACAATCGCAAAGATATGGAAACAACCCAAGTACCCATCAATACATGAGTGGATTAACAAAATGTGGTATATGTATATCATAGAGTACTATTCAGCTATAAGAAATAATAGTGATATAACACCTCTTGTATACTCCTGGATAGAGCTGGAATGCATTCTACTAAGTGAAGTATCCTTTTTACATTTCTTGCCTTTAAGTTTCCTTCAGATCCACAAGTGAACAGGACAATTAGCAGTGTGGCATTCCCCATATGCTTTCCCTTCTCTTTGGAGATTCTTTCCCTCCTCTTTCCTTTCCTGTTATCTTCTACTCACTTTTCTCACTCTCCCAGGGGAGCCTTCTGTTCCCTGCACATGCGGCTGCCATGAGGAGGAGTCCTGCAGAAAGACACATTCCAGCTAAACATAAGGCAGACAGATGGGCCCCAATGAAAGCACTTGGTCGAAAGACCTAGGAGTTTGACTTTGAGCAAGTCACTTAAACTCTGGGAGTTTCAGTTTTGTTAGCAGTGAGATGCGGATATTAGTACCCACTAATACAGGAGGGGACTAATAAGGTGAGACTTGAATCAGATGTCATACTAAAGGGCTTACCTGAGGATGCCAGACAGAGCTAGTCCACTAAGTATCCTTTTCCTTCCTACTCCTTTCCTCTCCCTGTCATTAAGGGAGTACCCAGCTGGTGTCTTTCAGAGGATTTGGATTCTGATCAGTGGAAGGAGGGCTCTGGTGCCAGGGAGCCCGGGATGAGGTGGTGGAGATTGCAAGGGCCACAGGGGAGCACGGGGTGCAGGCAGCTGGAGCAGAGGGTAGGAGGCCCTGAAACCCAGACAGAGGGGCGTGGGCTGGAGAAAGCAAAGAGTTGGGAGCCTTACTGTTGTCCCTGTTCTGTTCCTCCTCCTCTACCTCTTCTCTTTTTCTGGTAAGTTCTCTGCAAAAAATTAAACAAGTTAAAAATAACAGAACTAATTTTTATGAACTCAGACTTCAGCAGCTGTTTCCCATGCTTAATAAATAGACAGAACTCTAACAATCCCACCGTGGAAAGCAAATTAAAACACAGGTATCTGTTGACACCTTTTCCTGGTTCTACTGGGCACAGGCTTGGAAGGGGGCAATGCTTCAAGGAAGGCAGTACTGGCACTTTTTCTTTTTTTTTTTTGGAAAATAGTTTGGCAGTTTATTATAAAGTTAAATATATACTTATTAACTTACTATACATAGTAATTCCACTCTTAGGTATTTGCCCAAGAGAAATAAGATATTTACAGAAAAACCATTTGTGAATGTTTATACCAGG
>CAUYSK010013533.1:0-67669 GCA_963575035.1 Avahi laniger | reverse complement strand
GGAGTGTCAAGAAAGGCTTCTGGGAAGACGTGACACCTAGACTGAGAACTTTCGAGTCTATCTGCTCGCATTTGTGCTCAAGAGTGCATGTTCAATGCGTGCATGAAAAAGAATTCTTAATTGACTTTATAGTTAAACAACTGTAAGAGTTGTTGCCTGACTACATAGCATCACCTTAGATACAAAACATAAAACGAGCCCCTCAAAATAAATCGAAGCAAGATAAGAGAATTTCCAATAATTTGTTGGGCCTGTTTGTGTCTGCAATGCTTAAGTTGGCTTAGGAGAAAGTGAGGAAACGCTAGTATCTGTAGCAACGAGTGGGATCAGGTTATGCGACCTTGCCATCGAGATTAGTTCATACCTCTTCTTCCCTAAAGAAAGCTCTTTTCCACTTTCCTCCTCATACTAACCTGTAGAAGACTGGGGAGAAGGATGGAATATTCTTTACTTTTATTTTTATATTTTTAGAGATGGGGATCTCACCGTGTTCCCCAGGCTGGCCTCAAACTCCTGGGCTCAAGTGATCCTCCTGCCTCAGCCTCCCAAGTAGCTGGGACTACAGGTATGTGCCACAGTGCCCAGCTAAGACGGAATATTCTGATGTGCGTGGTCTCAACTCTCTCATAGCTCAGCTACCACATCTGAGGGAACTTGTCTCAAATGCTGTGGCCTGACGCCTGCAGGCTGGCTTAGGGGCTCCTCAACCAGAATTCTGCCAGGGTACAACAGACCCCCACTCCCTCTGGCGTGTAACCCTGCTAAAGGCGGCAGAATGACCCACATGTTCATGTTCCTTCCACCCAAGGATTCAAGGGCTGTAACTGGATGCCTCTGTAAAAATAGCTGAAGGGTTTCCAGTGAATAATTAGTTAGGAGTAGAAGGGAAATGATGGGATTCAGAGTACAAGGGATTTCAGTATGCCCTGGTCTTTGATAAAAATGATGACAAAACATTCAGTAGCAGCAAATTATTCTGTTTCCACTATATTAAAGGAGGACAATTCTTTTATTATTACCTTTTGCATTACCCCGTCCTAATTATAAACACTTTCATGACACAACACTGGATTGTTCAGATAAACAAAGTTTGTTAGTTTGTAATGCGGTAAAGGGAGCATGTTGATGGTTTTTCACAGGGATGACAAACATGTGACACAAATGTTGCAACATATCCTAACCTGCTACCCTCCCACACTGCCCTCCTGTGCTGGTCTGATGCCTTGGCCGACATTCCTAATTGGTCACTATGCTCTTCCTGAATCTATCTCGGGTCCCAGGGCCTGGCTGGGGCTCAGGGCTATGGGATCGTACCAGTCCAGGAGGCACCAGTTATATGGAAATGTACCCCTGGAGTCATAAAATGTAGTAGCCCTGCCACTGCACG
The DNA here is from genome assembly GCA_963575035.1 of Avahi laniger. Classification (NCBI taxonomy): domain Eukaryota; kingdom Metazoa; phylum Chordata; class Mammalia; order Primates; family Indriidae; genus Avahi; species Avahi laniger. The sequence goes on along the minus strand of CAUYSK010013533.1, from coordinate 66,282 downwards.
TGGGACTAGGAGACACAAAATAAAAATTCGTTGAATGAACCAGATATAACCTCTGAATCCTTCTCAACATAACATTTCAAACAGCCACTGCACATTGATTGGATTTGGCATGCAAGATGAACCTATTTGCTATTCCTGCTTTAAGGAAACACAGTAAGAGGCTGCCAACACGGAACATATTTAATCATCTTTGCACAAGTGTGTGTTGGGTACATTCATAATGTGTATGCAAATACAGTTTGCTTAGAACATGCAATTCTCTCCCCTCCCTCCCTCCTACTCCATCCCTAAGTATACAATTTCATAAAAACCACACCTGCGACTGCTTATTGGAACGGGAAGGGGTCCAACTTACGTTCTCAAATTTATAACACTTGCCTGCAGATTTCCAAACCGTGGTTCCTGTAATAAACTACAGTGCCTGGCAGAAAGGTGCAAAATATTTATATCTGGGCCCAAGGACGTTTTTCTTGGCTTCCCAGCCTGGGTTGATTATGCCCATGTTTGTGGACTTTGCTCTTTTCCTTCCCTCCCACTCTGGCGTCTTACCTGTCCCTCCCTACCACTCCGCTGTCATTAGAGTGAAAGCAGAATCAGACACGATCTGCACCAAGGGGACACGGGCAAATTCCATAATTTGTTAACATTTCCATAAAAATCAATTGAAAAAGTAACACTGGAAAAGGAAGGCAGAATTTACACATTTGATTTTCATTTCCTGGGCTCCCTCGGAGCTGCTGAGCGCCATGGCAGGATGGGAGATGCACTATTTTACTGGCCATGAAACCTTTGGAAAGAACGCTGAAATCCTGCCGTAAAGACAATCTCAAAATACACATCTTCTCAATCCCATTCCCCATTTTTCCCCATTTACCTTTTGTAAAAAATAGCGTTAATTTAGAAGACTTCTGCTCCTCATCAATCACGTGGAAAACTGTCTTGCCTTCACATTCATCCTTTCCATTTAAGCCCCTCAGAAACCATTGGGCTTAGTGGAAAAGGTTGTAAAATGATTTCATTCTATTATTTCCAGAGGCTTATACTGAATTTACAGTTTTGACAATGCAATTGTCTGTCCCTGAGCCTGTGGCCTCTTTTGCTAAAGAGCACAAGGAAAATTCTTATTTTGACGGAAAAAGGAAACGATAGCAGGCAATAGTAGAGAGGAAGGGAAATATTTGGGATAGATAAACGATGGTTGGATTCAGTTAGGACCATGGCATTGGGTTATTAAAAGAGCCTCAACTGGAAACCATTTGGCCTGAATCTTACAGTGAGGTTAAGACTATCCTATGGGAAAAGCAAAATACTCTTCACTTATTCTAGTTTTGGAAAATGTCATAGGAAACACATTTAGAGTCCATTAAACGTGATTGGAGTTGACAAGATATTTCTCTGGTGAAAGAAGGACTAGAACTTTCCATCAGCTCAGACAGCCTCAGGTAGCGGTTGCTAATATGAGTTAAATTAATCAAAATGGAGACAAAACTAATGACCCCCTTGGGAGCAAAAATTTTTGCTCCCCCTTTGGGAGCAAAAATAGCTTCTTAATGAAAGACATGGAGTTAAGAAGTTATAATAGAATATTGGCTGATGTGGCCTTTGCAAATTATAAATTTGCAAAATCCTCTTATATTGTGATTCGTCGGAGTCAATATTACCAGATCTGCGCCCGGAGAGGTGGTGGGCAGGAAGGCGCGTGTTGGAAGAGCTGAGACCTCGCTCGCGCTCTGGAGGAAGGCTGCCAGCGAGCAGCCAGCGCTGGAGGCTGGCTGGGGCTGAGTACACTTTGGGTTGGTTTTCTCACAGTTTTTGTTCATGCCTGTTGAATATTGGCTTTCTTTCTCTCCAGTTTTCTGACATCGGGCCCCTGGGAGCAGTAATCCTCCAGCCAGGCTTTCTGAGAAGGTTCACATCCAAGTAAAACAGGAATTTTCTGAGCCAATCTGATAGACAATTGGTCTGAGCAGAGCTCTTGCTTTACCAATAGAGAGAAATGAAGCCGGGAGGATTACATACCCAGGGCATGATTAAAAGTGTGACAGAGGGACTACGAGACAGGTGACGTCACATAAAAAGGGGGCTAGGGAGGCGTGAGGATGGGAAACTGCCTTCGAGGGTGTTGACAGGCAGGAGATCGTGGCTCTGTTATTATGACCTCACCACCAGTCATTTAAGGATTTAGGAGTCACACCAAAGTGGCACATAGAGTCCCTAAGAATTCGGCCCTTCTCTATGTCGTCTCTTCTGGGCTCAAGCACCTAGAGCACATCGTAGCAGGCCCTCGATACTGGGTATTGCTGAGTGTTGGAAAGAGCACAGACTGTAGTTGATCATGGCCCCTGAATCACCATTTATAAGCTGAGATACCCTGGGTTCCTTCCTTAATTTTGCAAGAATTCATTTTTTTTTCCGGTAAAGTGGAATGATCCCACCTGCCTAATAGGGCTATTTTGAGAAATAAATGATACAAAGTAGATAAAACACCTATCACAATCTCTCCATACATGTTCATTATTTTCATGATTATAAATTAAGTAAATGGTTGATGATCATAAAAATACATCCGCACTATGTGCTAGACATTGTCCTGAGTGGTTAGAGGTAGATACTATTATTATCTTGATTTAGTAGATGGAAAATGGAGTTTTTAGAGATGAAAAGTCATCTACAGGGAACAGAACACGGGATCTGCTGCTGAAAAGAGGCCCTAGATATTCTGTGGCTGTCAGAGGTGAGCCCAAGGCGAGGATGCGGACTACTGGGCTTTCTCTTTCTCAGGCCCTCCTTTCGTCTTGGCCAGTCAGCCTTCAGAGACCTCAGGACCGTGCGGAGTGACAATCCAATGATCTGCCTGAAGCTGGTGCTAACCAAAAATTTATGGAAGATTTTATTGCTATTTCCAACTGAGAACTTTTCTTCAATCATTTATGGAAAACATAAAAGCCAGTGGGAATCAAATAGGATAAAACAAGGTCAGAACCACTCTTCCAGATGCTGAGCACAGCTGGTTTTTGCTTAAGCAGCGGGAGCGAGAACGGAGGGTGTTCGTCGGCTATTTGGGTCAGAAACAGCACCTTAAAATATCTCCTACATAATTCATCACGTCCCAGATAGAATGTGAGGTCGAATTGCAGACCCTAACCTTTTCATCCCTCCTCTCCTCCCCCTCGTCTTCCTCTTCTCCTTCTTCCCTTTTCTTCTTCTTTTTATTTCATGGGATTGGTATGAAAAATAGTAAGGATTCTATTCCATATTCCATAAAGGAAAAATAAATCTCTCTCTGGGGTGGTAGATATCGCAATTCCAGAAACAAACTGGAATGCACGCGGCTTCCTTCTATGCCAAAATGCAGACTGCTCTTTCCTCGGACTCCACGTCATCCAGCCAGTGGAGGCTTTGCCCTGGAAACACAGAGGAAAGTGGGGACAATCCTAATTTTAATATTCATAACCCATGAACAGCTTGAACATTTTTAAAAATAAGTTCGTGCCTGTCCTTTGAACTTACAATGCCCCTTTTACTCCAGGGGCTTCGAAGGGGCTTGGGGAGAGCCAGCTCACCAGATCACCCTTTCTGCTCCATGACCTGCAGATAGCACCCTCCCTGGGAACCCAGCAGAGAGGAGGCATATGTCTTGCCAGCAGCAGAACTTTTTCCTAGGCTGTCTGCAATCCACGTGCAACTGCAGAAAGAGCCACTGGTGGGGTTAATATCACATTGGCACAGTTACATGTTTGGTGTTCTCATATGCTGGTCCTAACACAAACCCACTGATCCTTTCGGGACTATATCCTGGAATGATCCAAAGAGAGAGACTGAGGCCCACCTAAGGCCACGGTGAAGCACGCGCGGGTGGCAGTGTGCGTGGGAGGGGGTAGCAGACGTTGTCTCCCTGACAGCAAGCTGGGTTGGCTGACCCCAGGGTCCTTGCCTCCTGAAAGCAGGGAGAAAAGCCTAAGGGGCTAGAAGAGATTCCAGTGAGACAAGAATGATTATTTAAAGGATGCAAGCATTTGCTTTTAAAGTGGGGGAGAAGGAAAGGATGGAAATTGAAATGCTCTTGAGTCTGCTCCTGGGAAAGAGTTTAGGGAGTGACACTGAGCAGACACGAAGGCTTGCAGGGGAGGACCAGAGACTGTCAGAGTCTTCCCATGTTCTTTTTGGGAATGGGAATGCGCTATCGAAAAAGAGATGCCGGAGAAGAAAAAGCAAGGGGAGAAATTCTGAGACAGAAGGGCAGAGGGGTCCTTTGCTGAGTAGAGTGCTTCAGCTCCTGTCACCAACTGGAGAGGCCGGAAGGTGACTATTAAGTGAATTTCCCCAGGACCTTTCGAGGCTCCATTGCAACGGGTCTGGGCTGGGGTTTGGGAAACTTGGTGAGCAGGATAGCTCAGGAGACGAGAGTGCAGACTCAAGAATCCCAGGAAAATTCCTAGTAGGTGCCCAGAATGAGTGGAGGGAGATGGAGCGAGAGCATCTGCCGAGGTGGTAGGCCCGTGTCTTGCAAGGCCAGGTTACAGCCCACGAGCAGCTGAAGAGTCCCAGGGTGACCCAGGACAGGGTGGAATGCCTGGGAGGCTGGGGTGTGGAATGCATGAGAAAGTTGCTCGGGGACTCCTTGCTCCTCCAGGGTGCAGATCATTTAATGGTCTGCAAATGATTTAACATCCCCCCCCCGCAGTCAAGGTTCCCAGGGTAAATTGTCTCCATTCCCACCACAGAGGAGCTGTGCTGTCCAACTGCTAGCAGGCAGGGAGCCACTGCACGGGGGAGCTTTGGCCAGAATGTTGCTGGAAGTGACACTGTAGCAATTACTGCTTAAGAACTGACTGTAATTATTAATTATGATTCTAACAACAATTGAGGTCAAGCATAATTCTTTTCCGTGAGCTGCTTTCTGCCTGCAGACTCCATTTCTCAAACATCTCATTAGTCTTATAATAGTGTTTTTTCCATTTATTTTTCTTCCGAAGTCAGTTATTAATATATATAAAGAAGGACTGTAGTGAGAAATATATTTATTTTAGCCACGAGATGGCAATTCTCAAGTTTTCCTTCTTGATGCAGGGCTTATGTTCCTTTCTCTACTTAAATATTCGGATCTATTACTATCCTGAACTGATATTTGGTTTATTCAAGAATAAGTGGCTAAATAAACGTACATATTTAAAACTTACAACATCATACGTTTGAGTGCTAGAATACGGTATAAGTTAAAATTGAATTTCTTGATTTTCACCATGGATAGAGTTCAGAAATACTATCACAGTTTTTTGTTTTTTTTTTTTTAAAAAAAAGCCCAACATTTCACCTCCAGGAGAAAATGAAACCCTGTGATCGGATAGATTGTGCTTTTATTTAACTGTTTTATTTAACAGTTTAATCTTTACACACAAACAAAACCACCTGAGTGGAAGCTGGTTTCTTAAAAACGAAAGTGGTTAATATTATAATAAATGCCCTTAAAACATTCCTGCTCATCATATTGGATCTTTTCCTGATAATTCGTTTAGCCTTCCCTAACACGGAGCGCGGTGTTTTAAGTCACACTGCCGCTCTCAACTGCTGTGCCTAAATTGCTTCTGGAAGCACAGAGCCCTCCATTGCGGCTGCAGATTTAGCTCTGGGCTGGGGAGAATGTGGGAGAAGTCATTTGCATTAAAAAACACTAGCTGTCTATACCCATTAGAAAAAACACTTGGTGTTTTAGTGCAAATTATTTCAAAAGGGCAGATAACTTATGGATGCAGAAAGGGTAATCCACAAAGATGTATGCAATTTGGTTCAGTTGATGTCCTCAGGGCGAAAACATCAAGGATAACAAGTACACTAAATACAAACAGACGCAATCATAAAATATGACACCCATGATTCGAATAGCCTTTTCAAGGGTCCTCTGCACTTAGGAGAGAAGCTGCCTTGTTAATATCAAGACCCATCATTTCCTATGATTCAGAGGCAGGTTGAAACAATGATCTCTTCTTTCTTGACTGTATTCTTAAAAGGTTGTGAAATTCTGGGGCTTTAATCAGACTAGCCTAGAATCACAGCGCTGGGGCAGAGGGGGGATTAGCTTCAAGGGTTAGGAGCTTAGGCACTGGAGGGGGACAGATCTGATTTTGAATCCCAGCTCTGACACTTACATACTATTTTCTCTGAAGTCCAGGGGTCTTCATCTGCAAATGGGAAATTGAGGTTGTCAAGAGGATTAAACACAACAAAACAAAACCGAAAACCCAGATGTAAAGTGCTTAGTGTACTATCTGGCATAGAAAAAAAGAGAGTGTGAGTTTCCCTCTTTAGTGCCCAATTACAGAAAAGATTGGAGAATAAAAAATGCACTATTCACTAGTATATAAAGAAGAGAGATTTTTATGGTTTAAGAAAAAGTGCACCAAGACATTGATAATTTTAAGCAGTGAGAGGAAAATGGAATCTCATAACTAAGTTTGTGAATGGTACTGGTACAATAATTATTCACAGCCAAGGCTTAAGTATATCACTTTCATTTATCTGAGAGGAACAGTTAACAGCTCTTGAGCATTTATTTGGTGCCAAGAGCCCTTTAAGTGCTTTCTATGTGTTGTTGCATTTAATCTTCACAACATCTTCATGAGTAGTTACTAATACAATCCCCATTCCACAGGTCAAGAAACATAGAAACAGAGAAGTAAAGTAACTTGTCCAGGGTCACACAGCTGGTAAGAAGTGAACTCAGAATTTAAATTTTAGGCACTTGTTCCATACTCTACCCTCTTAACCACTATATTGTGTCTTTTGTGTATTTATTTTTACATCTCTCACAGCATTGTACATAGTTCTTGCACCTAGTGGACACTGAATATTCATTCAATGATTATTAAAGGATGCAAACATTTGCTTTTAAAGTGGAGGATAAGGAAAGGGTTAACTTGCTCCTATTGGATTTTAGAAAAATCCAGTAGGGAGATGGCATCTTACCAAAGAACAATGGTGTAGCACTACTTACGGAGCCCTGTGGGCAGTGGGCAACTTACTGCACACCACGTTGAAGACTTCAATTCAAGAGCAGAAGAATATCCACAGCAAATATTAATACATGCTGCTAAATTATCTCCCTCTGCACAGTACCTACAGAATAACCTAGAAAGCTAGGATCACTAAAATCTTGTGAAATTATCACAATTTCGCGGAAACACCACAGGATTCACTAGGACTAGACCTAAATCATGTATCTAACTTCACCTCTTACTAGCTGTGTGACCTTGGGTACATTATTTAGTGTCCCCGAGCCTTAGTTTGCCCAATTTGAAAGGGAGGGTGTGTGTGTAACAAAAACAATACTTGCTCCCAGCTTTCTCGCAGAAGATAAAGTATATGAAGTTGTCGTGTCAATAATAAAACACTGGAGAAACAAGCATTAGTGAGATAACATAGCTGTTGTATCAGAAAGCCCTCACATACGTGATGCAATGTATATGTGTGTGTGTGTGTGTGTGTGTGTATTTTTTTGCCCCTAGAATGGATCTTCCTAATGGGCAGGCAGCTCCACTCTACGTGGTAATTAAGAGACCCAAGCTCCCTTCATGTGGTTTCTGCATCTCCACAGTTTTGCCGTGGGAGAGGAAGAGTGTAGAACACGGGAGGTTTCCACGGGATGGGAGGTGGCTCAGTCCCACGGCCACACCCAAGTGCAAGGGACGCTGCGCAGTGTCGTTTAGCAACGTGTCCAGGAACTAAAGGAAATGGCGTTGGTGATTGGCTAGCAATTCCAACTCCCATCTTTTCACTGGGCTGTCGTGAAGAGTAAACAAGTGGAAGCACAGGCGAGGCCTCTGTTCATCATAAAACACAATGGGACCGTTATGACTGATTGCTTATGTAGACATCCCAACACAGGAAGATTCCAAACGATAGACATTTAAAGCTCTCATCCATTTGTATTTTCAAATACCTATGCCAAGAACAGTTGGCCAAGGCACGTGGTGCGTGCTGAGGGTCCCACCAGCTGGGCAACCTGGTGGCGATTCAGAGTGGGGCCGTGGGCAGTGAGGGGCAGATCACAGAAGACTCCATGAGAGACTGTTTAGACTTGTGAAAAGCTCCCACATCTTACAGAACAATGGCCATTGACTAATGTGTGATAGACTCATCAGATAAAGAAGTTGAGTAAGAAATCTGGAGAGGAAAGCACAGGAAAGACCAGCCAATGATACAGACAGAGGTTTGCAAAAGAGCTATGACCGCCTCTTCCCCCTCTATCCACAGGCTCTGACCACAGCTTCTGAGGGTAAGTGCATTTGCCATTCCCCTCTGTGCAATCAAGAAGGATTTCTCAGTGAAGAAAAATTTCATATATTTTCCATTATAACATGATTCTTTTTTGTTTGGTTTGGTCATTTTTAAGGAAGTGGGCATGCATTCAATATTCCAGTTTTCCAGGGAAGACTTGATAAGTGACATATATTTATTTTGTTTCCATCACTAAATACTTTGGGTTTTATTTTTAACATATTATTTTTGTTTTAAGGTAAATCCAGATGCATTTACTGGATGTAGAATGATGACAGATTTTTAATACACTCTTTGGTGGATTCGAATGCTATACGTAAATTATATAAAGAGTTTTCTAAGGCACCCTTTTTGAACTTTTTTATTTCTTACCATTTTCTACATCTCATGTTATGTTTTGTTCTTTGCCCGATAAAAAATCTTTTTCCAATTATTGTATTCTTTGGAGTCAATAGGTCTAAATTCTGGAAAGAGATTTAACCAGGGATGGGTTATCAGAAAAGCCTTCTCTGACTGCTTGATCAGATACAGTACACCATTTTGTCATTCTCTTTGGGTTGCGTTATTTTTCTTCTTAGGCTAATATATATTTATGTGTTTATTGCCAGTCTCCACCTACTAGAATATAAGCTCCATGAGGGCAGGGACTTTGGATGTTTTTGTTCCTACCGTTTTTCTAGTCCCTAGAATAGGGCTTGGTACCTCACAGATGCTCGATAATATTGGCTAAATATATGCATGCGTGGAAATTAGGTCTTGGATATTCTGAATCAATGATCTTCTCCTTAACATTTTACCCCCTCTTAACTCAGTACTTTATCCCTCCAACGCAGTGCCGGAGGAAAACGACTTGTGTCTGCCCAGCCAGCTCCATTTACGTTAGTCCGAATGAAGCGCATGAAGTCTCCACCACCTGGCTTGGAAGGGAAGCTGCTCTCTGGTCTCTGCCCCCAGACTCAGCCGATTTAGGGGCCGCGCTGGCCGTGCACATGGCTTGGGTGGAAGGAGGCATGGGAAATAGGGCGTGGGGGGATGCACAGTGACCAGGAGACTCACTGGCTTCCAAGGCGTAAATAATTCTCACAGGAAAAGGACACTGTGGTCTTGGGAGGGGAGCGGGGAAAGTTGGGAGAAGAATTTAAGGAATGGTCAGTGCTTTACAGTCATTTAAAGTTTTTCCATTTATTATCAAGGGAGGATAAATAAATAGATATATAAATACATATATAATGGAAAAGGATAAAAAATACTTTCCCTTTCTTAAATGATTTTCTAATCATTTCTCTTGGAGAGAGGACTGTCCTGTAGACATGGGGGAAGCTTCACTCCCTTGAGGGGGAGCTAGGGAAGGGGAGAGAGGGACACCCCAGGGAGGTGGCTGGGCTAGGAGAGTGAAGGCCAGGAAGGCCACAGTGCAGTCGTGGCAGCTAGCCTTCCAGATGCCCCCAACGATCCCTGTCTCCCGGTATCCACACCCAGTCTTCACACCACGTAACCCTCTCCCACGTTGTACCAGGGTTGCTTTGTGTGACCAAATTGAATATCTGGCAGAAGTGATGGTGTGTCACTTTCAAGATTAGGTTATTTCAAGAGCGTGGTCTCTGCCTTGGGCAGGTCCATGCACTTTCTCTCTCTATATATATTTCTATCTCTCTCCGTCTGTGAGCAGCTATTGAGAAGCACATGTGTCAAGGAACTGAAGACTCCAGATAACAGCCAATAAGGACCTGAATCATGCCTGTGACTTCCTGAGTGAGCTTGAAAACAGACCCATCAGTGCTAGGTGAGTCTTGACATCACTGTAGCTCTGGCTAACATCTCTGCAACCTCAGGAGAGACCCTGAGCCAGAAACACCCAGCCAAGCTGCTCCTGGATTCCTCAGGTAAGAAATGTTTGCTCTTTTAAGTCGTTGTGTTTGGGGGGTGATTTGTTACACAGCAACAGCTAACTAATACAGCAGTAGAGAAGCCAAAGGGCACACGATGTTCAGTGATGTCCACTGTTTGATGGGGGATCTTAGTGGAAAATAGACTGTGATCCTTAGTCCAATCAGCCTGCTATAACAAAATACTATAGACTGGGTGGTTGTAAACAACAGAAATTCATTTCACAGTTGCGGAGGCTGGGAAGTCTAAGATCAAGACACCGGCAGATTCAATATCTGGAGAAGGCCTGCTTTACAGTTCGCAGATGGCGCTTTCTCGCTGTGTCCTCACGCGGTGGAAGGGCCGAGGTATATCTCTCAGGCCTCATTTATAAGGACAGTAATCCCGTTCGTGAGGGCTCTGCCTCCATGACCCAATCACCCCCCAAAGTTCCTACCTCCTACTACCAGCACCTTGGAGGTTAGCATTTCGACATATGCATTTTGGGGGACATCAACATTCAGACCGTAGCAGATACTCACGTATCTCTACACTCTAGGACACGCTCTGTGCTCTTGGGTAGCAAAGAGGTGAGGAGAGGGAGACCTGAGGCTCCGAGCTCTCCTCTGGGATGACTTAGATGGGCCCCAGTTGAGCTGAGGATAGTCTGCTGAAACAGACACAACTGCCAACAACTCTGGCTAAAAATTGGCAATGTGTACGGTGGCATTTCAGTTAGGAGCATGCCCCACAGGGACTTGGTTGGCTGCCGTAACTGAACAGGCCAGAGATGGGTGGGCCTCATTTGAGGTCGGATCCGGGGGCTCTGCAACGTCCCTGGTTTGGCTCCTCCTGCCTCTCTGGCCTCGTCAAAGTCAGCCTCACGCGAGCCCAGTTTCCAGCACGATCACGAGACAGCCGCCAGCCACCTAAAGAGTCTGTGCGTAAGGAGGGCAGCCTCCTTGTTCACGTCGGCCAGCGCGGACACTCTTCTCTCACAATCACCGAAGTCACCAGCTTCAGTTGTGACCCTGTACTCTTGTCTGGTGGGCTGCCTGCATCCCACTGGGCAAAGGGGCTGGAATCCCGGAGCTGGAGGTGGCCAGAACAGAGGTCCAGAGAAGTCAGGTGGTTGGCCCAAGGCCAGATGGCGAGCGAGGGTTAGAACTAGCTATCCACGCACAGTCTGCGTGGCCCCCAGAGCCACGCTTGTCTGCCCTTGCCATGTAGCTGACACCCCATAAATGCACAGAAACTAAAACATATAACCTCCCACGTGCCTGGTGCTGTGCTGTTTTTTGTTAACTCATTCATTTTCCACGCTGCTCCTCTGCCACGGGTATTATTATTCCCATTTTGCTGATGAAGAAACTGGGCCTCAGGATGTGCTGTCATTCCAAGGGAAACCGGCAGAGACTGGCAGAGTCCTCCGACAGGCACCTGGGTGGGATCCTCTGTGCAACACTGCTGGGGCCCTTCCCCAAGGTGAGTGCTGAGCTGTGGCGTGTGCAGTGTTAGGGATGCAGGGAGGTGACAGGGGCAACACGCAAGTTGGAATTTTCAAGCATTTTGGAAATATTTGAAAGCCCTTCCTCAGCTCAGAGCATTTCTCAGTCTCAATCATTTCTCTTGTAAGCCCTGATCACCACTGCCCCTGCTCCTCTACGCCATACACGCGCACGCATACAGACGAGCAGGCGGACACACATGCACCCGGGCAAACACCGACAGACAGACAGACAGACAGACACACACACACACACACAGTCTTCCTTCCCAGGCTGAGCACTAGCCTCCTGCTTCCTCACTCACCTCCATCTCTGGTTTCTTCTCTCCTGCTTGGAGAGAACAGCCCTGCAGCTTGTTCCCTGCCACCAAAACAAGCACCCCATCCTTCTGAAAGTTTTTCAAGCACTTTACTGTTAGCAGTAATGAGACACATTCCAGAAAGTCCCTGTTTCACAGAGATGGTGTAGGGAAAGCCAGGCCTTCAGAAGAACGTGGGACTTAGTAACCCCCCACGCTCTTCCCCATGGGGCTGAGTTAGTAAGATGATGATGAGGCCAAGCCTGGACCCCTGCGTAGGGAGAGTGGCTAGAACCCTCTGGGCAGGGGGGTGCTTTGTTCCGTCCCTCTTTTACCCCATGTCGCCGTCGGGGATCTCTCCAGGCTCCCATCAGCTCCAGGATTAAATGAGGTGAGCGCCAGCTGGTGGGAAGACCCTTGAGGAGTGGACGTCCCAATTACGAGATGAGAAGGTGGAGGAAGTCCACAGCTAGGCAGGAAGGGGGTTTCTCCAGCTCTGTGTCTCCCTCATTTATATTCATCGTGTAAAGGATGCTTAGATACAAAGAGCATCCTCATCTTAGCCCGCATGTCCATGCACCAGGTCATTACAAACCACCTTGTAACCCTCCAATACTGGTATGAACTGCGCCTGAGCCCACTTTGTCTTGGTCTGCAGCCTGTTTCATGAGATGTCCTCTTGTCACTTGGTCTCTTGCCTACTGTGGGGTACAAGGGAACCGCGGACCCTGGAATCAGAAGAATTTGCTGTCGTTTTCAGCTTCACTGCTTAAGTAAGTCACTTTATTGCCCAGGGCCTCAGTTTCCACAACTGTAAAACAGAGATAATGATATGTTGCCTGGTTGTGTTGAAGATTAAACAGAATGGTGAGTATAAAAGTACAGGGAGTGGAAATTCTTGTCCCCTTTGAAGTGTCATTACAAACACACAGTAACAGGAAAGTAACCAGCAGGTCACAGGAAGACAGAGGTAGCTAGAAACAACATGTATACACAACTTTTTTGGTGAATTTTGGGTAATTCCTCTTTTCCCTCTGCTTTTGACTGAGCACATGGATTTGCCATACAGGCATAGAAAGGGCACGAGTCCTGGTATTTTCTTCAGGTGGTGGAAACAAAATTAGCTCCAGCCTCCTTGACTCCAGTGTTCAAAGTGAGAGAAAAAAATCTCTCTCTTGAGTGTTCACATCAGAGGCAAGTCCCAGAAGGCGGAATGGTGTCATCATCAGGCTGGAACTGCAACACAGAGAGGATGATAAAGCCGTGCTGGTGGGTGGCTGGATGAGAGGCTGGCTGTAGCATAAACCCTCTCTGCCAGGCCCCAGCAACCCAGAGAAGTGAGTCACAGATTAATTGCAGGGGGAATGAGAACAAGCATTGGGTGTGAATCATCCCCTCGCCAAATCACTGGAACACCTCTTCCCTCTCCTCCAAATCTTGTTTGTTCGTAAAAAAAAACAACTATTCCCTCTTTTGATGAAAGTATCTTGGCTGAATCGGAGGACAATAAACAGGTCTATACAACGTCACACCCCAAAGAGTCCAATTGTCCCCATCTTCAGTGTGTGCTCCAAGATACAAGCAGGAGTGTCTCCTCCTACCTGGAATCCACCCAGGGAGGTTCCTGGAAATTGGATGGTAGTCTCTGCCCCCGGCTCTTGTTTACGTGCTTGATTCCGGAGTCTGGGGCTCAGTCCCAGTCCCCAGACATGCAGTTTTCTCACACAGGCAGGAATCCCTGTTTTTGCTCATGAGAGTTGGGAAAAGACAGAATTTTAGAGCTGAAGGAAACGAATTTTGCTCCCTTACTTTATACAGAACCAAACAGGTAAAGTAATTTGTCTTAAATTCACATCCAGTTAGGGGCAGAGCTAGAACCGATTCTTGGTCTCCTAGCATCTGAGTCAGACTTCTTTGCACTGGAAGATTCACTCATTCCTCAAGAGGTAGTCCTCAAATGGTAATTATCACCTCAGGGAGCTGATAAAGGGGTTCAGAGAATGCATGTGTGATCAGCAAAATGTGGGGCAGTTTTCAAGCAACTAAAAATAGATTGGAAGAGAAGTATATCTACATCTGCAAAATTGAATTTATTGGAGGAAGTGTAATTTATATCCATAATACAGATTCAAGATTAATATAAACAAGAAATGGAGAATTAACTCTTCCATTGTTATTCTTGAGAATGTACATAACTGCTTCCTCTTTCTTGATAATAGACAAGATTGTTTTGTTTCTTTGACAGCTCCAGGATTTTCAAGAAAGAATTGTGAAATTGCTTTAAGTTGATATTCATCAACTGCTTATTTTCTGTTGAATTCATTAAATGATAATAATTTGTGTATTTTTTAAAAACAATTATACTTATTGCTCATGTACCTTTTTTCTGGTCTTGGGATAACTAGATTATCCAAATCAGTCCTAAGGGAGCCCTGGTATACCCCACAAGGCAGCAAGTTTTTCTAAGATCCAGGACTGTATGTAAATCATCTTTCAGTCATTATTGTCCCTCTCAGTATAAATTGCTATTTTTTGTTTTAACATTGCGGAAACTCAAATATTCCCAAGGTTTTCAGAGGTACTATCTTTAGATCCTATTTGCATCAGTGGGATCATTTTATTCCTGAGACTTTAAGTCTTTGGTCACTTGGCATGTGGGCCCTGAGTAGTATTTCATCTGATGGGGCAAGTGAACACTTGGCAAGTGTCCATGCAGGAGCAGTGACCTCAGGTGTGGGGGAACCAGAAATCAAACTGGGCCACCTGGTGCACTGTTCTGCACACCCTAGCTTCCTGAGAAGGAGAGTTCAGCTGCTATTTCTTAGCTATCCTCGGATATATCCCTGGCATTGTGTTAACTGAATAGCTATGGGGAGATTTGGAAGCCAGGCTTGGTCTAAAGGGACTGCGAGAGAAAGGTCTCGGCCAAGCATCACTGGGTCTCTCCTGTTTTTTCTGGGTGGCTGTTTCCTCATGGTTCCTGTATGCTAGGGCATAGTCACCAGCCAAAAGTGTAGTCTCCTACTCAGTCCTCATAGGAGTGACACACTGTCCCCTGAAGCTACCTCCCCTCTCCCCAGGTAGATGTTTCCACCTTCTGCTTCAGCAACCACTTACAGGACAGTCTCTAAAGATCAGAGAGTACTAGCCAACGTAGGGGTGACTTCTGCTGGTAGTTCTGAGGAAGCCGAGATGAAAATCTGAGATAAATAAAAAATTAGGTAGCTCTCTTCCCTAGATCAACTCTGAGGCAGTTCAGTATTGTGAAACGGTTGAGTGCAACTTGGGAGCTGGGGGAAGACGAGGTTCCAATGTCAGATTTGCCACTTACTCACTGTGTGACCTTGGACAAGTTTCAAAAACCTCTCTAAACCCAGTTTCCTTATCTGAAAAATTGGGAAAATAATAATGCATACATCATAGTCCTGTCATGAGCAATAACTGATAAAGAAAGCAAAGTGCTTGTTTTAGTAAACATTAGCTATTACTATAGTTAAGCTTTGTGATATGAAATATGACCCAGTTCAACTTCTTCATTTTTTCAGATGAACAAGATGAACCTCAGAGATGTGATATTTTGTTCAATTGCTGTACAGCTGTAGATAATGATAGTTAAGATTAGCTCTGTGGCCTCCTGAAATTCAGCTCTACGTCATACTCTGAGTGAAACATGCAATGTGACCCCCATTCCTGAAAAAAATTAAGTAAAAAAAATTATGTGTATTTTTGAAGCATTTCTGGCCTAATCTTGTTTTTTATTTGTTGTCTACAACTTTGGATGGTATGCTCTGTAAAATAAGATTATGTGCAAGTGTGCGCTTAATAAAGGCTAACCGAAGGATGCTGAAGTTACAGATAATTGGATAGAAGTTAACATTATGTACAAGGCATTGTCTTCCCCAAAATGGACACAGTTAAAGACAGCAGGTCTTAATAGCTGATGTTTTTATTTTTACCTTAAATATGCTGCTGTTCTAAGAGAAACAGGGAGATTAAACTAGCCAGTATAGAGAAAGTCAAATGGTACCCACTTGCTTGGACAACAGGATTAACCCAGAAGATGTGCCTGCAGATGGTCTCGTGGGATTAGCGGTCGTCAGGAAGGTGGATCATGTGCATCAGTTGGATACCATATTGTTTACTGCTTGGAATAAAATCCCCCCTGCTCTGGCTCTTAAACACAGATTCATACCAATTACTCAGGTCCAAAGTTTACTTCCGATTCCCGCCTTAACGGACAAGTGCTGAGCCTATCAAGTTTTATTGCAGTCAATACATCTCCCTTCCAGAAGCAACTGGTCACAGTCATTTCCAACACAAAGCTGCTTGGGCCACCCTTTCTTCTTTTTATAGTCTGTTTCCAGACACTCGGTGACCCATAAAGTTAACTTATAACCAAGTCACAGCCATGACCAGAGCTGTTGTTCTTGTGTCCACCCCTGAAGTTGCTTTTTCCCAGGATGTGCACGCTCAGAGGCAATGAATCACACTGTTTGTCCTTTGTGGGGACATTTCTTTTGGTCCAATTCCAGGTCCTGGGGTCCTTAACCCAGACTGTTTGTTTTAAACATTCTCCAAACCCTGGGGTTTTCTTGGATTTCGTAGTTTGCTCTAATGAATGCACACACTGCATTTCATGTCCAGCAGAACCCTGTGCTAATGGAGACGTGGCCCCTGCTTGGTGAGCCGGGGTCAAGGCGTGCTGTGGGTTCGCACCACCTGTGCAAACACAACAGTGATTCAGTTGATATTTCTAGTTTGATGCCCTGGTGGTGTCATTTACAACCTCATTTGTCTTCTCACCCTCTCTAAATAGAGCAAGTGTATATACTGAAGAGAGGGTGATGGAGCGACTCAGCCTGTAGGCAGTGTAGAATTTGAGAGTTATTCAATTTAAATAAACTCATTAGGGCATGGGCTCCAGAAATGTTCATGTGCATGCCTGTGATTACTAAGCAACCCAACCTCCTCATTTTCTAGATTTTGACAGGTTAGTAAAGTCCTCGATCAGATCAACTAGTTGAAGAACTAGTTTAAAAAAAGCAGGGCCAGGGTTAGAACTAATGTCTCCTCATCCCCAATGTGGCGTTTTTTCTCATTACACCACACTATGCTCCATCAGAATCTAATTTTGTTCTGCAGCAAAGAGATTGGCTTTAAAAACAGGGAGGGAGTAATGAAAGATTTTTGGGTTTTAAGTGGTGATTATCTCCTATGACATAATTAATGAATGAAGAAAGAAAACAGGCGTTAAATCTCATCAGAGAAACATACATTAGAAAATTTTGATTTATAGAAATTTAGAAATGGAAGGTACTTTAAAATAATCATCTAGCACAGTGAGTTTCAAACGGTGTGCAGTGGAAACCTTGGATTCCGCATAGGTAACACGAAGGCTTTCTAAAGGTAGGGGAGGACCATATACAGGACTCAGAGCTTTCTCCCTCGGGGCCATTAAAGCAAGCTTGTCTTTGTTTTATATGTTGGGATTTTATGCTGGATTTTATTTCAAAAGGGGAATCCACTTTTAGAGGATTTGCAAATTGTAAATCTAGTTCAAACCCCTCAATTTACAGAGAAGAAAATGGAGGCCTAGAATCCTGAATGTGTGGAGCTGTCAAGTAAGAATCTTTATTCCACTGAAGGGATGAAGAAATGAAGATACCAAGATTCAGATCTTAAAGGATTGTTGAAAGTTAAGGATTGTGTCAACTGGCAGCGTCAGGCCTGGAACCAGGTGTACGGCTTTTTATTCATAGCTCATGACTTTTCCCATCGCATTATTTAATAATATTAAACATATTGCTCTGTGATCAAAGACGTCCAATTGCTCCATGATCAAAGAAGCCCCAGAAAGAATGGAGGGAGGAGTTTAAGGGAGCAGATTGAGAGAAAATAACAGTCACTTACTGTGGGGGAGGTGACTGTGGAAACAGGATGCTCTGTTCTCACTTCCTTTCTTCAAGAGTCCATTTCATTCTGCAAATTCCTTGCTGCAATGCAATATCCTCAGTACCTAAGCAGAGGCCTGGCACTTAGTTGGAGCTTAATACATGCTGCGGATTCAGACTAAATGCACATCCTCATGCCATCTTTAAAACCCTGTCCTGGTCAGGAACTCAAGAGTATGGTACATTTAAAAATCAAATACTTTTTATCAGATTTGAAGGAATGTAACCATTAAGTATGGTAGATTTATTTCAATACATGGTAGGTGTACAAGGCCTGTTTTCTAAATGAATCAATGAACTCAGCTAGCAGGCGTCACATAGAGGAAGAAAATATAACTCAGATTCTCGTGCCTATGTGCTGGACATGGTTCCCAGTGTCAGCTGGCATACTGATCCCTGTTTCTGACAGAAGGAAGTGCCCATGCACGATGTTAGTTAGGAACTGGGGCACACATCACCGCCTGAGTTCCACCTCCCTCTCATCCCCTTGCTCCCGTACCCCCCATCCGTGGAAAAATTGTCTTTCATGAAACCAGTCCCAGGCGCCGAAAAGGCTGGGGACCGCTGCCCTAAGCCACAGGACAAATGTTCAATTGCCCTCTGCAATTGGTCAACCTGACCCTGAATGAGCTTAAACAGAAACAAACAAAACCTGGGATCACAAAGTTCTTATCATATCTTACTTTAGGTGGTTCACATTTGTAGTAGGTTATCAAAGAAAACTGCACAGTATCTTTCCTTACGGAACTTTAGGAACAGGATGGCTAGATCCTGCAGTTTGGGATATTCTTGTCCCCGTAACACTCTACCCACTGTGTCACAGTCTACAGTCTTCCCGAGTTCCTTGAGGCCAGGCAATGGATTAGATGCCCTTCTGAGGCCATCTGCTCCCTGGATTTGTTTCAGAGGAAGAAACATGAGGTGAACTCCCAGAGGGAAGAGTGAGGGGCGAGAGATGCCCTATCCACAGGAAGAAATGTGCGCCCAGACCACGAAATCAGAAGAGGAGGAATCTAATGAAATCACGTCTGCCTGTCGGTCCTGACTTCGCCCAAGTCCCGCAGTATAGCTCTGGCAGTTCGTGCTGTGGTCTTCCTTGCTCGTTTGTGTCAACATGGTGGGATTGCTGTAAAAGCCATTATTCGTACTTTTGGATGTGGCCTTTCCATTTAAAATAATTAAAACCAACTAAGCTATTTCTTTCGGACCCAATTCCTAGCTTTCCTCTGGCTTCGCCTCTAGGCGCCAGCCTCGGCTCCCTAAGGACGGTGCCCGTCTCCCTCACCTGCTACAGGGAGGGCACGGGGAACGACGGACCCGCCACTGCCAGGGGCTTCGTTATTCCTTTTGTCTTAATTCCCTTCTGCGGGACAAGAGGCAGCCTCGGCCCAAGGCCCTGGCAACGCAACAAGTGGCCGGTTCCCGGTGCCGGGAGGAACCAGGCTCCCGGCGTCGCTCCCGCCCGCTGCCCCCCTCCGGGGTCACTGCTGCGGAGCGTGGGAACGGGCCAGTCCTATTTTAGAGCTCTTGCTCGCCCCCGCTGCGACAAGAGGCTCCCTTTCCAGCGGAGCACCCATTTGGGGCTCCCCGCCTCGCTATCCCCCAGAGCCCGCGCGCGGCCGCTTGCAGCCCGGGCCCGCACCCCGGGCGGGCGGTGAGCGCACGCTCCACCTGACTCGCGCTCCCATTGGCTGCTGCCTGTTGCTAACCCACGTGACCGGCGCCGGCGCGCCCCGCCCCCGCGGGCTCCCGCTCGGCCGGCGCGTTCCTGCGGGCGTGCGCTGGCCGGCGCCGGCTCCCAGCCCTCGGCCGCCCGCTCGCCAGCCACGCCACCGGCGCCGCCGCCGCCGCCCACAAGGTGGCAGTGCCGGGCCACGCGTGCCTTCGGCCGGCGCGCGCCAGCCCAGGCGGCCGGTGCGGCGCAGTCCGCCCTGCGAAAGTTTTCCGGTTCGGGAAGGCGCCGGGCCGCGTGCTCTCCCGGGCCGCCGCTGGGCCGCCCCTGGGTTTCCGGACGCCTCGGGCCGGCGTGCGTCTGACGGCCGCACGGCCTCTCCCTCAGTCCCGGACTCGGAATCAGCACTCGGGGCCTGCAATGGCTGCTAAAGTCTGTTGATGTTTCCAGGGGCGTTTTGTTTTGTTTTTGCTTTAGGGACCGTACACTAAGAATTGATTCTTGAAGAGACATGGGATGACTCCAACAATTATTCTTTGTCTCTCTTCCGGGCTCCTGGCTGAGCTTCCCTCCCCGGAGAAGCAGCCTGCAGCCTCTCCTTTTGCTGGTGAAAGACACAACCGGCAGCATTTCGGAGGGACCTTCCCGCACCTGCCTCCTGGCTCCCGACCTGCCTAGGAAGAGGAGGGCACGGGGAACCTCCTGCTCCCGCTGGCCGCTGTCCCTGGGATGCCCTTAATTCCCGGGACAGGAGCGATAAGCTCGTCTGACCTCATTTGACCTCGCCGCAGGCGCCAGGCGTCCTCATTTAGTGTGAGGCCTCAGAGAGCCTACTTTTTTCTCTGCTCCCTGGAATTGTTTTTCTTTCGTCACTTTTCTCTTTGTTGGCTTGTGGCTGGACTTATGTCCCCTTACTGTGTCTAACACCGCCCTCCCCAATAGGTACGTGTTTGCCACTCTTCTTTTTTTACTTTAAGTAAAATATTCCGAGGGCCCTCTGGACCCACTGGACACTAGGAAAGAGGGAAGTCTGTGGATGCGAAGGCAAGTCCAGGAACTGGAGCTGCACTTACCTACGGAAAAGGAAAGAGAAACCCTCCATGGCTGCCTATTGTCTACACTGGGAAGCCCAAATTCCAGTTCCTGGTCATCAAGCCTTTCTCACTGGGCCATCTAAGCTGCCCTCGGGTAATTTCCGGCCACACCCTGAGTCTGCCCCAGCCTGGCATTCATCCCCTCCTAAGGAGACACTCAGAAGGGACCTGTGTTCGTGAAAGCTGGAGTTTCTGCTGAGACCCAGATGTGGAATCATGGGCCAAACAACTCCCACCCCAATTCTCAAGTGAGGTGTGTAGACCATCTCTGCGGCATTGTCGGGGAACACACTATCCCTCTCCTTCAGGCTGTGTGTTAGGAGGCTGAGCACCCACGGAAGTCAGCAGTGAGCATTTCTCTTTAGAGAGGTGCCCATGTGCTGTCCTTTCCCACCGGTCTCAAGATAAGTGAAGCGGTCTCAGGAGGGCTGCCTGGAGAGCTTTAGGTGCTTCTGGAGTTTGGGAAGCATAGGGACGGATGAGACCTGAAAGCAGAGAGGACTGTTTGGAGTGGCGTGAGAAGGAGGTATTTGGAACAGCCTCTTCTTCCCAGAGTCCGCGAGGCACACATGCACTAAAGTCTCCCTAGGTACAAAGTGGGCCCGCTTCCCCCAGCAGGGGCACGGGGTGAGGTAATCGGTAGAAAGCAGCACCTGAGGGTGACAAGCGAGTGGCCAGCCAGCAGGGGCAGCCCATGTCAAGGAGCTGTAGGTAGGGAACTTCCAACAGTGGGAGAAAACATCTCATAAGAGAAAGAGACAACATGTGCCCATCTGCCACCCCCAAGGGCACCAACCCTAGTTACACCTGAACCCTCCTTGAAGAGCTTTGTTCTTTGGGTCCCAACAGACCCTCTATGGCCTGAATGTTGGTGTACCCCCAGAATTCATATGTGAGATGGATACCCAATGTTATAGTACTAAGAGGTGAGGCCTTTTGGGAAGTGATTAAGACATGAAGGTAGAGCCCTCGCGAATGAGATTAGTGCCATTTTATTAAAGAGGTTGAAGGAACTGCCTTGTCCCTCCCACTATGGGAGGACACAACAATGAAGCACCATCTATGCAACAGAGAGTAGACCTTCAACAGACACCGAATCTGCAGGCACCTTGACCTTGGACTTCCCAGACTCCGGAAGTATAAACAATACATTTCTGTTGTTTGTAAGTTACCCAGTCTAATGTATTTTGGTATTGCAGCCCAAATGGACTAAAGCAAGACCTGAGCCACCAGCCAGTGATTGGAGAAGGCGGAGGATCCAGAAGGAAGAAATAAACACTGACCAGGCCCCCTCTCCCATCGCACGTTTCTAAACCTAAACCAGGCTCCAGGCATTGGGAGAAGAAAGGCACAGATTTGAATGAGCTGGCCAAGTTTCTCAGTTTGACTGGACTACATCTGATATAGCTGAAAAGCGAGACAATTTATAAATCCCCAAGATTAACCAGGAAAGCTGGCCGATGAGATTTCATTCAGCCATGCGTAATAATAATACTGATAACAGCAAACACTGACATCATATTTAGTGTCTTACATTTATTAACTTATTAATTAGGCACGTGCGCCTTGCCAATCCTTATTATTCTCATTTCATAAATGAGGAGGCTGAAGGCCAGAGAGGTTAAAGAATTGTCTAAGATCCATAGCTAGTAAATGACAAAACAGAGATTTGAATCCAGGCCTCAGAGTCTAGTTGTGGGACTAAAATGCTTCCCTATCACCAAATCCTTATTCCTGTTCTTAACCAAATCTTACCTGACTTAAAGGCCCAACTGCCTCCTTATCCCCACCCCGGCTAAGAAGCTTCCTTGTCAGCCGAAGGAGCCTCTCTTGCCGTCTTGTGTTTTCACATATATAGTCGTGACTGCAGAATGGCTGTCACCCTGGACAGTGGCGGCATCTTGTCCAGAATCATTTTCAGAGCCTGTGGCATGTCTGTTAAATACCTTCAGTGGTGGCAACTGCTCTTTTGGAGGCAGATAGGATGTTCGGAACCATTCAGACGCCATGTGGAGTCCGATGAAAGAGCCAGTGATTAAGCTAAGAGAAATCATTTTGATAAAACAAAATAGGCTACACTTTAACTGAATGAGACCAGTTTTCTTCTGTGGTTTAAAAACCGGATCTAAATGTAATTCCAAAACAGAAAATTGCCCCCCAAATATTGTGTCATGGCAGCCCTACTGGAAAGCATGCCCTCCAAGGGATCTATGCAGGGTGAAACTCATTAGGAAGTATCCATTCCTTTTTTTTAAGATACACTTTTCTAATCATGCTCAACACTTTATACTCAACCTTCTTTTATTTTTATTCTTTCTGTACAACTAGGTTATGAAATTGTGAAGAAAGAGACTGTATCTTTTGTGTCTGTATTCCCTTTTATACCAAGTATGTAACTTGATTTGCACATAATAAGTACAAATAAGTATGTTTTCATTAGACTGACAAGAAACCCTGTTTATCGAGGAAACTTTCTATCCAAGCAAAATTAAGAGAGGGTCTCCAGCCATGCAGAGCTTAAATGCAAAGTTGAAGAAAAGGTACAATGGTAGAATAACATGATAAATGCTTGGCCCATTGGAATAGAGCATCTCACGGAGGTAGAGTTTATTTAGTGGGATCATGAGAGAATTAGGAAGGGATGTTTTATGGGAAGATTAGATATTATCCTCTACACCAGTGGTTTTGATTTTTATTATCATTAAGATTTTTCCCTATTTCCCCCACTTCTCAAAATCGCCCAAACCACATATAGAAACACAATATGTAAAACAGATAAAAGTAGAAGGTTTCTAGCTAAAGTCATGGGTGAAGGGGCCTGGGACTGACTTCCTTAGTGTGGTTCCTCATACACACAAGCCAGGTACCTCTGAGAAATTCAAGGGCTCTTCCAAGGTGGTTTAAAGCTCTGGTGTAGACGCTGGGAATCCTTGGAGGGCATGTTCCTTTTCCATGTCTACATGGTGTAATCCCTGGCTTCCTGACAGTTCTCTGTAAGTATCCGATTCTCACAACTTCACATCTTAGCTCTTCCCTGAAGTGTTGTGGAACCACTGTCCCTGTGGTATAGTCTACCCAACAATTTCGTGGCTAAAGGAGTCCAACTTTGATCAGGGCAGCCAAGTACTCGGTGGCGTCATGACTGGTCTAAGGCAAGAGGACTGGCCCAAACCAGCTGCCAACTCTTTCACTAAATGAAGTTTTATCGGAACACAGACTCATTGATTTGCTTCCTTACTGTTGATGGCTGCTTTCATACTATAATAGCAGAGCTGAGTAGTTGTGACAGAGATCATATGACCCACTACATTCTTTATTGTTAATATCTGGCTGTTTATAGGAAATGTTTGCAGACCCTTGGCCTAAGGCAACTCTGGCAATCCCATTCCCTTTGCCAGGATTAGGGGTAGACAATTTTACTAAGGAAATGTAAGGTGAATTATGATGGAAGCATCTCAGGAAGATTTTCCCCTCCTGATAAGAGAGAAGAATGTGAGGATAAAATTCTTTTTGTCCTCCTCCTTCCATTCTGCCATGTGAGAACATGATGTTTGGAGCTGTGGCAGCCATTGTGTAATCATGAGGAATAATACACGAGCGTGATTCCTTTATGGAATCATCAAGTCACCAAATCCACCTCTGGACCATCTACTTTCAGACTGTGTGTTGAGTAAACAATAAAAATTCTGATACTTTAAGCAGCTCTTCATTGGGTTTTTGTTACTTGCAGCTGAATATAGATTAACTATGGTATTTTGTTTAAAACCTAACAGCAAAAGGCAAGAGCATTCTTGTCAAAGTTGTGCCATAGAGTGAAATATAGCAAATCTAGTAGATAATAATAATAATGAAAACATCTACCATGCCAGTCACTAAACTAAGTGCTTTACATTCCTTCTCTCATTATCGTAGAATGCAATGGAGACACTGTTGTTATTATCTACATTTTACAGATGCGGAAAGTGGGGTTTAGAGAAGTTTAACAGTTTGCCCAATTACACAGCTAAGTGGCAGAGTTCACGTTGCACCCTGGTGTGTTGACTTCAAAAGCCAAGCTCCTAACTGCTGTTTGACATTGCCAGTTCAGGTTCACTGCCCAATGTGGAGAATTAGGCATATTTGCATGATGTTGATCCTGGTGAAAGAATCAGACTGGTTGTTTGATACCAACATAAGAGCTTCTAATTCCAATCCCAACTGAGCCACACAAAAGGCAAGTTACTTAATATCTTTGTGAGCCTCCGTTTTTCCACAGCAATGTGGAGGTAACACGTTCCCCTAAGACAGAATGCTGCTGCTACAGTGCCTGACACATGGCGTTTCGCTGTCTTTGCTCCTGTGCTCGTTTCTTTAGGGGTAAGAGGATGGCAGTAAGTGAGCAACAGGAGTAACCAAGAGGCAGAAAAGAAAGCAGCAAGGGAAGTGAAAATCGACTCAAGTGAGCAGAGAAAGGCATCCCAGTTCCTGAAAAATTAAAGGAGGCTGCCATGGGTCCTGGAGTGGAGTTCAGTGGAAGCACACGTGGTATAGGGAGGGCCACGACGCTCACTCCTCATGGCTGCACATTGTGCTTGACCAAGAACTTGGCGACCTTATGGTCAGCAGTGGCCCGAGAGCACTTTCTAGTGCATTGTCCTGTTTCAAGGTGCTTTGAAAAATTGCAAGGAGCTAAACAAAAAGAAATTGCTCGAGTTGTTGGTATGACTCACCTTTGTGTAAAACCGAGCCACTGTGCAGAAGTGAGTGTTTTTCAAAGTGAGGTCATTGATGCCTATGAACATTTAGCATGTCGGCATTTTCCTCGCTGTGGTAAGGCCCTTTGCTCACGATGAATGGAAATCCGAAGACTTGGAGGGAGGGTCAGAGATTACCTTTGTGGTTGTCAGCTCTATTTTAGTGGCTTCCTCTCCGAGTGTAACTGCACAGTTTTTAATGGAAAAGAATAATCAAGACCAGCCTGCTCAAAGAGCTTATGAAAAATATATGAAATTTAGAGTTTAAAAAATCCAGATTTAATCGTTAGTTAGGCCTATTTTTAAAAGAGAGCAAAGGAGAGCAAGAAAAACGACCCCAGTGACTTATTATATAACCTCCAGATGTTTGGCATCAGCCAGACCAGATGAGGCGATGACTTTTTTGCAGTTTATCTGCACGCTTCGGCCTCGCTATAGACACAGCGAGAGAGAGAGAGAGAGAGAGAGAGAGAGAGAGAGAGAGAGAGAGAGAGCAGTTACGTGATAAGCTCGTTGGAGCGGCCTTGTGCTTATCGTCAACTTGCCCTTCAAGAGACCCGTAAACACTAGGCTGCATTTTTAAGCTTAGATGCGGCAGATTCTTAATGAACACACTCCCTAGATCCAGCGTGGGCTTGCGAAGCTTCTGGAAGTGATCTGATGATTGGATCCAGCTCTACAAAGCACTGAATGAAATAAATTTTCCCTTCTCATTCAGATGTTTGAAGCTCCAATAGACCTAGACTGGCTTCATGGTAAAGGAACTAATCTAACCTATCATTAAAATGTGCTTGTGGGCTTTGAAAAAGTGACAGCTGTTCTTCAGAGTGATGGATAGATGTCCGCATGTCAGCTTGCTTTGTTTGTTAGTGTGTATGTTTGCTCTCCCCAGGAACGCCAGCAAAGGGCAACAAGCACCGTTGTGCTCAGATACAAAAACCAAGGCCTGATTAGTGTAAGTGTTTGTTGAAAAAGCATTTTCCCTGCACACTAATCTCTACATATCCTGTGGGGAAATCCTTTCAATCCTGTACCTGATAAATAAATCTGGCAAGTGAATAAACACTCTCAAGTCTCTTACTGATATATAATTCCACCTGTTATGTGAGTCCTGCCGGCCTCTGAGCTCAGGAGGTATTGTGTACCTTTCAGACTGATCTGGAACAAAGCCGGCCAGGGGAAAGAAATGTTTGCCATGACCCTGCCCACTACTGAGCACTCAACGCCAACTTTTTCAGGAACCAAGGGCGTGTTCAGGGCTAATGGGGACCTCACGGATCATGGTAGTTATTATTTGGTGCTTTTGTTGAACTTGAACACTCCAGTAGGCATTGTACAATACTGCAGATCAGAAACATCATGCTCCTTTTCCTTCTAATTTTCTACACAGGGCAAGAATAGGGGTGCTAAAGCTACTACAAAAATCCTTTCTAAAAGTTAGACTCAGGTCTCCGTGCCAACACACTCTCTTCTTTAATGGGCATGCCGTCTGCCCATCCTCCTGCCTCGGAATGCCTTTCCACAGTTCCTACATGACGACGTTATATGATTAGGTCGTAGGATCCTGAGGTCAGGGATTATGTCTTTTCATCTTTGTACAGATGAGGACCTGGCACATCCATTATTAATTATTTATTAGTAATTAATTAATGTAAATGAATGAACTTTAGTTCTTCGTAAGTTCGTGTATGTATGTATGTGAGACATTGCCAGAGAGTGACAGTTTGGCCTTGTTTGATTAGGAATTTATTTAAAAGTGAATTAGGAACATTCTCTAAAGTCTATGACAGGACCCTCAAAGATGACAATGGTTTGCTGGCCACATGTAGTAACACCATCCGAAGACACATCTTCCATATTTGAAAAGAGGCTGTACAAAGGGAACTCCCAAGCTGTACCCCAGCTCTCTGGACATACACATGCACGCATTGAAAAGACCTTTACAGACCCTAAAGGATTCAGGTTCACTGCCCAGCGTGGAGCATCAGGCATATTTGCATAACGTTGAAGCAAATTTTAAGATGATACTGGTGAAAGAATCAGACTGGTTGTTTGTTATCAACAGAAGAGCTTCTATTAGTTTTCTATTGCTACATAACAAATTACTACAAAACCTAGTGATTTAATGCAACAAATCTTTATTATCTCACAGTTTCTGTGGGGCAGGAATCTGGGAGCAGCGTAGCTGGGTGGTTCTGGCCCAGGGTCTCTGATGATGTTGCAGTCAGGCTGTGGGCAGGGGCCACAGTCACCTGAAGGCTTGACTGGGGCTGGGAGACCTACTTTCAAGACCATGGTGGGAGGTCTCAGTTCCTCGCCACATGGGCCTCTCCACAGGCTGCTTGAGTGCCCTTATGATGTGGCAGTTCATTTCCCTCAGAGTGAGTGATCCATAAGAATGAGCAAGAAGGATGCCACCTGTCTTTTGTGATTTCCTCTCCAAAGTTGCACACCATTACTTCTGCCTTATTTTATTCGTTAGAAGTGAATCCCTAAGTCCAGCCAGTACTTCGGGGAAGGGAATTAGGTTTCACCGCTTGAAGGGAGCACACTGAGGACTTTGAGGACATATTTTAAACCCGTCACAGAGCTGTAGCCTTTATTCAATTTGACAGGTGTGTTTCGAGTACTAGCTGGCCCTTCCAGATGTGCTTGTTAAATATGTAAATCCTACCTGCTCTGCACACTGGAGGGAGTCCACAGAGAGTTGCCCAATATGAGAAACAGGTTGTTTGAAAATCGGGACCTGTAGTTTGGAGTGTTTGACCTTGTACCTTCTACTTTGAAACCATTTTTGTTTTCTGTCTAAAGCTTGGAGAGGGCTCTCCCTGAAATCCACTTTCAACCTCTCTAAGAATAGTAACAATAGCACTCACTATTAGCTGTGCTAAGTGCTCCATGAACACTAAATCACTAGAGTCTCGCAATTACCCTCTGAGTTAGATGCTCTTAACATCATGACTATTTTGCAGATGAAGACACTGAGGGCAAAACAACTTTCCCAGGGTCACTTAGCCAGCAAATGGTAGTGCTGGGATTTAAGCCCAGGCAGTCTGGCTCTGGAGGCTGGACTCCTACTTCCTCCACCGTGTTTCAGTGTGTCTCCCTTTAGGTGGATTAGTTCTGTTGTGCAGCTTTCTGCTTCAAGTCAGACTATCCAAAAAATACTCCACAAAGCAGGAAGAAATTGAAGTCTGGTCTTTATTACTACCACTGCTGGGTTCTGCAAACCATTCCCTTTCCAGCCCCTTCCAGCCTGGGGATAGTAATAGCTCCCCATTTGTGGTAGGCAGAATAATGGCCCCCAAAGATATCTGTCCTAATTCCTGGAATCTGTGAACACATTACTTCACATGGCAAGTGGAACTTTGCAGATGTAATTAACTTAAGGATTTTTTTTTTCGAGACAGGATCTCACTCTGTTGCCTGGGCTAGAGTGCAGTGGCATCATCATAGATCACTGCAACCTCAAAATCCTGGGCTCAAATGATCTTCCTGTCTAAGCCTCCCAAGTAGCTGGGACTACAGCTGCATACCACCACATCTGGCTAATTTTTCTTTCTTTTTTTTTTTTTTTTTTTTCCATAGAGTCTGGATCTCACTGTGTTGCTCAGGCTGGTCTTAAACTCCTGGCCTCAAGTGATCCTGCCACCTCAGCCTCCCAAAGTGCTAGGATTACAGGCATGAGCCACCATGCCTGGCCTAAGGATCTTGAGATGAAGAGATTATCCTGTATTATACAGGTGTAAGGAAGGACAATTATCTTTCCCTTGCCTGTCTTAGACTCATTGGATGGGACCCCTGTAGCAAAAGACAGATCAACAAAAGAAAAGCATTCAGACTTATTTAATAAAAGTTTTATGTGACACAGGAGGCTCTATAAGGAAATGAAGACCTGAAGAAACAGTTCAACCTGAGTGCTTTTATAGTAGGTTTGATGAAGAATGGAAAGTCATGGAAAAATATGATAAAGAAAAAAAAAATGTGAACTAGGGGTAACAGTCTAGGGGAACAGCAAGGCCTGTTCAGACTCTGCTTGGTGTCCCTCACCTGGGAGATAAGGGTGCTCCTTTCGTCCAGGTGGAGGGAGGGCACCTCTCACATGAGAGTCTTAGGACCTGCTTCAGGGGAGAAGGGCAGGGAAAGTTGGAGAAACTTTCTTGAACATGGTATTTTGCAAATTCTTTCAGCTTAATATATTCAGTATGCCAAGGTGCCATATTTTGGGGTAGTGTGTCCTGAACCCCATTGTAGGTATGCTTGATAAGGACCCTTATAAGGGAAAGAGGAAGGAAGGAGAGTCAGAGTGGGAGAGAGAATTGAGGATGCTCTATAGCTGGCTTTGAAGATGGAGAAAGGTGTCTTGAACCGAAGAAAGGGGCAGCCTCTAGCAGCTGGAAAGGGCCTGGACACAGATTCCCCTCTGGAGGTTTCATAAGGAGTGCAGCCCTGTGACACCTTGATTTCAGCCCATTAAGACTCATCTTGGACTCTGACCTCCATAACCGTAAGGTGATAAACTTGTGTTAAGCCAAAAACAAACAGACAAAAATCCTAAAACTCTGCAAAGATGATGAAAATCCACGCTGTTGTTTTTACATGAGCCAATAACAGAGACACTACCTCAGTACATCTTATTAGAGATTATATCATTGTATAAATTTGGTGCACACTTAAGTTCCAGGCTGTGGAGACAAGCCTTGACTTCCAGAAATTTAGCAACTCATTTGGGAGAAAAGGTACACACCAGAGAGCAAGCAAACGGGAGGACTGTCTATTGAAGGGCGGATGTGTGTAGTCCTGACGATGAACCCTTGAGAAGTATGGAACCAGGCACAGTGAGGGAAGGCTGGGGCAGCGAGTATCTTCTAGAACCTGCTGCTACCTTCTGTGTCTCAAAGGCCATGTGGGAAGCAAGAAGTAATCTTGCTAATAGGCAGGTCTAGACACACTAAATTCCAGAAAGTGTCAAACATTTCTCTACTCTTCCCATTGTATCCCCTTTAAATTGACTTAAAGCAGCTTCAGATGAATCCCAACTTCCCTCATTTTTCCTATTTTATGCCCGTCACCCACCCCTGGGTCCCTCCTGGGTAGACAATGGAGAGTCCTTTTTTTATTTTTTAATTTTTAAAAAATTTTTTAGTAGAGACAGGGGCTCACTCTTGCTCAGGCTGGTCTCGAACATCTGAACTCAAGCAATCTTCCCACCTCGGCCTTCCAGAGTGCTAGGATTACAGGCATGAGCCACCACGCGGGGCCTGGTGGAGAGTCTTACGTGAAGCTTTCCCTTTCTCATTATAGTACCCCCCAGCCTAACTCTTACCCACTGCACCAGGGAAGAGGCTGAGTGGGGTGAGGTGGTCAGACAACCAACCCACTCATCTGTCCCAAGTGGACTTCAAGGTCTGATGGAGCCTGGAGAAGGGCTGGGGTATGAGCTCGCAGAGTGGGGTAGAGAGCACCCCAGGCCAGCAGGTGGGAGCGGCCGTGAGGTATGCAAGGGACAGTGAATGGGCTTACTTGGGGCACAGGGTTCCTCTAGGGAAGAGGAAAGAAAATTGCTGGAGGTGAGAATAAGACCCAGGTGTGCTAGGAGTACTGTGGGGAAGTACAAGTTTGGGGAGCTATTCGAGGGAGTGCCTGAACTATTCCAGTTTCCATTTTTCAGCCTAGTTTTGGCCATTATGTAAGCGTGGCTAGAGAAATGGAAAGTGGTTGCTGGAGGGAGCCCTAGGGCCACGCGTCGGGAAATTCCCAGTCCACCCATGCCTCTTCCTGCCGCGCTCAGAGCGCTGCCCTGGAAGTGCTGCTGCAGAACCCCCAGAGTTATCGCCAGGCCTTGGAAATAATTAATGTACTTACCAGTCAGAACCGCAGCCCAGTGTACACAGGTATGTCCCAGGGCGGGCAGCTCGACTATTTGTCACATTTTCCGGGAGGCTGCCCGGAGCCCCACGCCTGCTGTGATTTTTGCAGCTGATCGCACAAGTGTCTGGCCACGTTAGTGTTGATTCTGGGCCTGGCTGTCATATTGCACTCCCCCAAAGAAATATTTGTCTGTTTTTTTTTTTTAATATTTAGAGCTGAATTCTATACTTCCTGCTATGGGGACATCAAATATAAATTATTTCAACTCTGTTCTTCGAGTCTGTAGAGACTGAACTGAGTGCTTTTTTCTAAGTGAGTATTTCATGAGGTCTTTTCGGAAGGGCTGGCTCCCATTCTGTTTGTCTCCAATATATCATGACGTTTCTTTGGCTCCCCACAGTCCTGATGTGAAGAAGATGCTTGGTGGCAATATCTCATCCAGAATTTCTCTCATTTTTATAGGTGGGAAGGAGGATATTCACACATACCGTAAATAAACTGGGTCCTTATGAAAATATTTTTAAAAATACAGTGGAATTTAGTATAAGAAGGTTCCATCTTGGACCCCAGCCATTGAGATTTAGGGAGTTACCCAAAGGACTTCATTAGAAGACTGGGACACTTATTGATTGTGCCTATGGATAGGGCTCGAGTGACATAATGTGCCCACAGTATAGCTGAGAAAAGAGAAAAGAATTTGAAGAAATTGTCCCAGTCTATACTGCAATAGAGGGGAGAGCCTGCTAGGCAAAATGAGGTTTATTGGGTAAAATGGTTAGTGATTTTAGCCTTATTTAAATGATGAATTTTCTATTCCCCCACTCCTCTGCTTTCCGCCCTTCCACGTAGCTTCTATAGTGAGACAACATCAATTTCAATTTATGAACATGAGTCCTGGAGTCAGAGGACTGGGTTTTGAAACCCAGCTCTACTCTTGGCTAGCTGTGAAATTCAGACCCAGGTTATTTAACATCTCTAAGTCTTCGTTTTATGGACTAGAAAATGATAATAATACCACCACCACTACTAACAAACACCGCATCTATCTGGTAGGGTTAGAATTCACGTGGCTTGTTTAGTCTAGTATCTGGTATATAATAAGCAGCCAAAGATGCAAGCTTTTGATATTAATCATGGCAGCAGTAAAATTTTATATTGTTTGTGATGAATTGGAAGATCCGGAAAATTTTAAATAAGGATAATGCCGATGGTGACAAAATTTTTAAAAAGAATCAAAAACATCTTGCATTTGGGATTGTAATCAGGAATAAAGTATTTTCTCAGTCCCTTATGGGCACTCTCATTGTATTTAGCTCTATGGAGATTTACTGCTCAGCTCACAGAAGCCTACATACATGCTAAGGCGTGTAACTGTGTGTGCACACACATATTGCTTCATGTGTGCACAATTGCAAGATGTAGAAAACAGTATTCTGGCTGTCAGTGAGAATGCCCCAGAAAAAGGGGAGTTCTTTTCAGTTCTTGCAAATGGACCACAACCCATTCATGGAAGGACGTTTTTCTGAACTCTAACGCCAAATAAACGGCACTGGGCCAATCATCTTTCCACAATCTCGTCTTTCTTCTTCCATTTGGTGTGCTCTAAGTATGGTCCCTGGGGAATCTGGAAAATTAAGCAAGGGAAATAAAATAATTCATACTGTTTTCCCCTTGGACTAAGGACCTGCAGAAATAAAGAGAACCATGATACTTATAATAGGATCCATGTAGGTTTTAGGGAAGAAAATAACAATAATCATATCTATAGCCTAAAATAGCTACACTTCAGGTTTGAACTATTACACAAGGGAAATTATACTGGTGCCAGTCCCGGCTGCTTAAAGAATAAGATCTCTACTCACCATCATAAAAAGATTTGCCTTCTGATTCCACGTCGCTCATTTTGGCCATGCCGAAGACCTAGACAGCAATGTAGAGGAAAATCGAATTGAGAAAAGACATGAAAAGTTGGGAAATAACAAGGTGTGCTATTGATATTAATTGAGGTTAGAACCCTTGATTCATGGGGTGGTTTTCAATGACATTGGTCGGGCTTCTTCAAAGAGTGGGGATAGTAGTAAAGAAGACAAGGTTTTGGGAAAACCTGAGCAAGGATGGAGAGGGATTCCCTGGACGCTTCACTCTGCTCTCCCGTCTATCCCAGGAGCTGCAGGGGCCACGATGCTTCTAGCACCCTTTCTCAGGGGAGCCCCTACTGTTCAGGCAGGGTCTTTCATGCTTTGGAAAACAAAACAGGTGAAGAGTCAGGAATGTTGCAGGAGAAAGAAATAATAATTGCAGTCTCTGATCTGGGAAAAAAATTTGATGTATTCCGGGAAACCGAAAAATGACCAGTAGAAATGGAGAAGGGAGAGTTAGTGGGAGAAGAAGCAGGCAGTGGAGAAGAGCGCTAGGCAGGGGCAAGTTCATGCTTACAAACCCACAAGGTCATGCGCAGGGGTTTAGGCATTTATTGTAAGTGCATTGGCAAACTGCCGAGGACTTTTAACCTGATTATTTATGCAATTATTTGATACATATTCACATATAGGAAGATCTCTGAGAAACTTCAGGACACTCCCTGAAATGATGTTATTATGGACTTTATCGATACTCAACCCAGGGTCTGGGAGGCAAGTTGGGGTGATAACAGCCTGTCTCCCCACATCACTCAGTCTGCTGGAGGGCACAGCATTTTGGAGGGAGGTCTCTCTTCACCACCCTCTCCACGGGGCTTTATTCAAAATTGAGCTTACTATTTTCAGGAGGACTGGGAAATATTCTGTATCCTACCCCCCAGGTTAAGATATTAAAGGAGAAGGTCCAAATGAAATTGCACCTTGGAGATTTTCTGAATTAGAAAATCCCAGAAGTATAAGCTGGAGAGAACACAGAGACCACTTGAGATTTTAAGAAGTCTTCCAAATACCACTAAAATTTTCTCCAGGTCCTTTTAGGTCGGTCCAAGTCTGGCTGTCATGACTTGTAAGAAAGCAACAGATCCCACTGTAAAGCTCCACCTGTTTAAAGCAAAAATAGGTAAGATGCAGGTACCTATCTTTCTCAGTCAGCTCAGTTTTAGTCACGTTGCAGTAGCAGATAGCCCCCAATTCTTAATGTCTTAGCAAACACGAGGTCTTTTTCTCTCAAGTCACAGTTTGCAGGCCATCTGGGCTCTGCTCCTGCTGTTTAGATTCCAGAACCGAGGCTGAAGGAGCAGCCACTATCTGGGCCTATGTCAGCCTCACGGCAGAGGGAAAGCTCGAGGTGTGACCATGTGTTAGCTGGGAAAGCTTCTGCTTAGGGGTGGTGCGGGCCACTTCCATTCACACTTCGTTGGTCAAAGCAAATCACGTGGTCAAGCCTGATCTTGGCAGGAGGGGAAGCATAATTGTTCTGCAGAAACTGGTCTGTAAGGACAGGCACTGAACAGTATAGACAAGTAATACAATGTATAACAATGTCACAGTTTGCTTTCTCTTTATGTGTGTGTGCTGACTTTAAGGTGGAAATTGAGTAATGATCTTACATTAATAAAGCTGAACACTTTCAGAAATTCAGAATATGATTCAATCCCTGAAAGTTAGCATTACAAGCATTCCTTTTTTAAGGATAATTTCTAAAAGTATGATACAAGCAGTTTAGAAGTGATTAAATGCAATTTTACTAGAAGGAAAGAGCATTTAACAAAGGCGAACTCTCCATTCCTAATCTGATGTTGTACCAATCTCTTGAAAATTCAAGACTGACTGCTAGGGAAGATTCTTATGCAAAAAAAAGTTTTTTAAAAAAGAAGGAATCCTATATTTCTTTCTTCAAATTAGAGTGAATGAGATGAAAAGAATATATTGGTAACATAATTTTATTCAACATTATGTTCTGTTTAAGAAAGTCTGTATTTTGTGGTTAGCTATGGAATATGAAACTTTATTTCCACCAAGGATGAAAAAACAAACAAACAAAAAGAAAATAAAACAAAAACCAAACACAGCTTATGTGAATCAAGAAAAGAAGATGCCAAACATCCAGTGTCCATCACGCTGAGTTGACAGTCCATCAGCTCATGCCTGGACCCTCTGCTCCCGCCCTGGTCCCTGCCATCTGTTCTCCACACAGTGGCCAACGTGAACCTTCTGACACGTAGAGCATATCAGGTGCTGCTCAGAATCTGTCCAGAATGAGACACCCAAAATTCTTCCCATGTGGGGTCCTATGTGATTCGTCCTGACCCCAGCTCCTCCCACTAAGCTCCCTACCCCTCTCCAATCCAGGCACACTGGCTTCCCGGCTTTCCTCCCTCCCAGCCTGCCAAGCCTCTGCTGTCTCATGGCCTTTGTCCTGGCTGGTCCCTCTACCATGGTCACTGACTCCAGAAATGCCCATCCCTAATACTCTCACTTGACCAAAGTGGCTTTCCCTGACCACATTATCTAAAACAGCACCTAGACCCTCTTTGCCTCCCTGCCCTGCCTTATTTTTCTTCTTAGCATGTATCACTACCTGACTTACCATAGACCTACTCATTCTTCCTCTCCTTTCACTAGACTGTAATCGCCAAGAGAGTGGGCACTTCACTTCATTCACTGTTTTATCCCTGATGTCAAAAACAGTGACAGGCACCTAGTAGATGCACAATAAAATTTGCTGGATGAATGAAAGGAACTTTTGTGGTTATTCCTAATCTCACCAGATCTGTGTAAATATTTAATGTTCCATTAGTTCAGAAATTAATAAAAATGTACTTCCCTGCCTAAAAGGTTAACTATATAAAAATATGACTTTAAAACACCTCTACATATTGGATGTTTTCAAACAAAACAAAAAAATGCAATCCCATAATTTTCTTTGTTTTTTGTTAGTTTTCTTTTGCGAAGTCTCAGTGTTTACAATACCCGGGAGCATGACAGAAGATCACAGAGTCCTGAATAATGGGTTGGATAGAACATGAAAAAGCCATGGGATACATTTCCACATGAGCGATTAGCTATTCTTTGTGAACTGAATGTAGTAAATTATAATTATAACAACAATTATGAGAGTAAAACATACAGCAAATATAGGCAGCATGAGAAAATAACTGGAGTTGAGCTGCTCAAAAATGAACACAGCGCCCGAACAGGTTGGTAAGACAACTACCAGAAGGATGCTTACATGAAAGCAATAAACAAGCAATCAGACTAAGAATAAATCCACTCTAAGACTGCACCCTCTAATGTGGGCCGTACAAATGAGTTGCAGATCAGGACTGTAGGAACCTTGAAAAATCACGTCCTGAGTTTCCCTCTTCTTCCATTTCCATGAAGACAACTGCAACCACTTTTCTCCACTTTGATGTCACCCTCTGGTGATCTGCCATGGCACGCATGAATTGTTCCATCTGAGCTTTCGTACACGTGGGGAGCTGTTGAGTCACAACACAAGGTAGTCTTTGCCCAGCTTCGCAGTCTCACTCCAAGCTCCTGCAGGACGCTGGCCACGCTTCGTGTTTGTTTTCTATCCAGCTCAGCACCCCCATGGTGACACATGGTGAGTCCAAATGACAGAATGGAAAGATTGAGTTGGATTTTTTTCTGGAGATTTAACTAACCCTCTGCAATGATTATTAGTGATCAAAATGCTTTGCTCTATTGATTGAGCATAGGGATGGTTGACCATGACCCCAGAGCCCTAAGCTTAGTAAATGCAACATGACCTTGAAGAAGAGACCTCAAGCCCAGCTGGCCACAGCCACCATCCTTGCTCAATTAGGAAACACTCTGCATGCACGTAGGTTTTACCCTTGGCTGGTAGGGCCTGGCAGTGGTTAACCAGGCCTGTGTCATGCCATGGAGCACACCCATGTGCTTCTCTTCCAGCTGTGAGATAATACAAACATCTTCATATTCCACCCCAGCTGCCAGATCCCATAGCTTTGAGAGGCTAGACCCTGGTGATGAGCTGAAATACCATCCTTGTCCTTTTCTCTGTTAGGAAATCCAGGGGCAACGTATTGCTTCTTTGTCATAAAAGGCAGACAGGGGGCATTCATGCATGTAAATCCACGTAAAATGCATCATATAGTGCC
This sequence comes from Avahi laniger, assembly GCA_963575035.1. NCBI lineage: Eukaryota > Metazoa > Chordata > Mammalia > Primates > Indriidae > Avahi > Avahi laniger. The sequence continues at coordinate 28,951 of CAUYSK010013533.1, read as the reverse complement.
AGGCACATACTGGATGCTCAGTAGAGGTCATCTCAAGCAGCCTTTGCAAAAATCTTGCCAAGTAAGTGTCCTCATCCTCATTTTAGAGGCAAAAAGTCACTGCTTAGAGAAGTTAAGGAGCTGTCCTTATTAGTCAGGGTCTTGGTAGGAAATTCAAGACCTACCCTAAAGGGATTAACAGAAGAGAGTTTCACGAAGGGTGCCATTGGCAGAGGTGTGGCAGGATTATAGGAACTGCCTAGAGATGGTGAGACACCTGGGGCTGAACAATGTGGTGGAGCCACTACTAGCCCGAGGGCTGAAGGGCCAAAGGTGGGAATGATGTTATCAGAGCTTGTGAGTGTGCTGAGGGATGTGGCCAGGTCAATCGAGCCCGTTGGCCCATGGGAAAGCCAGGACAAGGGATGCAGGTGACCCCCTGTCCTGGGATTCAGCCTCTCAGGCAAGGCAGTGATAAGGAGGGATGAAGGGTGGACAGTGATCCGAGAAGAACAAGTGCATCTTCCAGTGTCTTCAGCTGGTAGCGCTGGATGCAGGGAGGGTTTATGGCCAGCCAGGGCTCTGCTTCTTATAGTCTTTGCTAAGAGGGGAAAAGGAGGAGAAAATCTTCCTGTCTTTCCTCTCTCCCTCCCACCCCCACTCTGCTGGGCACTGAGACCCAAATAAATAAGACCCGACTCTCACCCTCGAGGTACTTACAGCAGCATCCTGTTATTACGGAACTCCTTCCATTAAGAACGCTCTGTTTGTTAAAGGTCTAAGCACAATTTGCTTCAAAATTTCATTTTTATAAAAAGGCTCCATATGTGAAGCCCCAGGCAAGAGTGCAACCTGAGTCTCCGTCTTCCTTCTGGAGCAGCTGCCTCCGAGGGCTTGGACATCAGAAGCTGCCTCCCCCCAGCTGCCCGGGCCCCAAGCTTTGGCTGCTGCCTTCATTCATTTACTTTTTAATATGTTTTTCAGTTTGCCTCACATCAAAAAAGACTTACGTATTTATGCTGCTCCTTTTTGGAAGCCCTTACACCTGGGAATTTTCTTGGGAAAATGGGATGCTTGGGACAAAGCCCTGTAGCCAGCTGCCCACTGTCTTGGCCAGGGAGACCCTCCCCAGAGAAGAGCAGGGTCAGAGTCAGAGCTCTGCCTCAGCTCTCCCGCCTGCTTGCGCTCTGCACTGGGGCAAAACACTTAAGCCTTTCTCTGCACCCCTATTTATAAAATGCACATAATGACCCCTTTTCCTTTGAAGGAGAGTACTGAAGGCTTTTGTGCCTTTCTCAAGTACTTGAAGCCCCCCCATTTGGTGAGCGCAGAGAGCAGGGCTTCTTATTCACGGGGCACATCCACTTCAGGTCGCTGCGCGCACTCGCCATTTTTCCTGGTATTATTGACTTAAGTACTCTTCAAGAAGAATTTCTCCGAGGCTCCCGTGTTGACATCCTACTAGTGTTTTGAAAGCCAGCCTTGAGAGCTGTTTGTTCCTTTGGATGAAAGCCTGCGATCGCTCTATTAAACACTGTGCACTCAGCGGGAGGAGGAAGGAGAAGCCTGCTGCAAAGGGAATGGGATGTTTCCACCGGGCAGTCGATGCGGGAAGCAGTCCTGTGCTCAGGGGGACTGGGTTGCAGTGACTCAGTCTCTCTCTTTCTCTGATCTGCCCAGCAAAGGCACTTGGCCTTCAGACTTTCCTTCTCTAACTCTCTGCCACTGTTTCCCACATCAGTTCTTGTTTCTTGCCTTGTTGCCAGAGAAACCAGCAGAAAGGAGGAAACTCGGAGTTCAAGAGAGCACCTCACATGCCTCACGGGAAGCATATATTTAATATATTTGTACGCAATGGAACCTAGACTTCTGGGCATGTCGGGGCAGAGCAGCAATGCCTTTTCCTGGCAGATCAGGGGCATGATTGGCGGATAGCACAGGGAAGTAGAACAGACACTTGTCAAAGAATCAGAAAACATGGGGTCTTTAATCTGAACTTTGTCTCGAACCAGTTTTGTGACTTTGGACAAAATCACTAAACATCTCCAGACTGCAGAGTCCTCAGTTATAAAAATGAGAGAAGAATAGCAATATGACAAGGGTTTTGTGAGGTTCATTCATTCATTCAGCACATACATGTTGAGGGCCTATGTGCCCTGGCACACCATAGCACACTTGCTCTGTGCTAGGTGTTGGGGCTGTCACAGCAGATGAGACTCAGTCCTGGCTTTTAGTGTGTTTCTGTCTATGGAGGGAATGGACAAGAAATAGGCAAAACAATAGCCTTTGAGGAGTGAGTACAGTGTCCATAACAGGGGTGAGGAGAGAAAGTTGAGTCATAGGAGGGACACTTAACCCCATCTTGAGTAGTTAGGGAAGACTACCTGGAAGAAGCCACAGCTAAAGTAAGAACTGACCGATGGAAGAATTTGGCCAGGAATGGGGTGCAGAGACCGGAGGTGGCATTGCCCATCACTCAGAACAACTGAAGCAGAGAGAGAGAGGAAGAGAAGTCGGGGTCGGGGATACAGGCAGTGATGGGGATGGTGGGTGCCTGCCTGGAGATTTAGGCAGGCATGTCATTCGGAGATGGTACTAAGAGGTTTAAACATCACCCTGGAGCAATGAGGAGCCATTAAATACTTTTAAGAAAACGGTTGAGAAAATCAGATGTGTGCTATAGAAAAGTCACTTAAGCTGCCGTGTGGAAGCTGGATTAGGGAGGGTGAGGATGTGCCGGGTTCTCTCCGTTCAGCCCTGCAGACTGACTTGCTACCTTTCTCTATGCTGCTCTCAGCCCCAATAGACTGGTATTTTTTGGATTGCATCAGCCCTCTTCTCTGCTCTCTGGTTTCCAGATAGGCCCAGCCTGCAGGAGGCAGGAACAGAAGTTGGAAAGGTGGGAGGAGAGAGAAATCAGGGTATCTGTTCCCTAGCGGCCTACCTGCCCAGGCTGCAGATTGGCAATGGCCGTGTTCCCCTGCTGCACGGCCTGCTTCTCAGCCACAGCTTTCTCTGCAGGTTATATATGAATATAATAAGAGCGCCCTTCAGGTCCAGGCACCTAAGGCTCCCCACAGTTGCTAGCCCCAGGGTGGCTCTCCATCCTTGTCGGCTTCCTTAACTCTGGCAAGAAGCATTGTAAATAGGAATTCTCGAGTACCCACACAGTGTGCTGCAGCCGTCTGCTGGGCAGACTCTGCCCCCAGACACGGGGCTACCAGCTGGAACAGGTGTGGCTGTTGGAAATGACAGAAGGGAGTCAGTGCATTCCAAAAATATTGGACAGATATTAAATAGGGCTTAGATGGGGGTAAGGGAGGGAAAGCTATGGTTGACTTCTAGGTTTTGGCTTCTGTACCTGGAGGATGGCAATGGTATTCCCGGAAATGCCTGCAGGATTGGGGTAGGTAGGTTTGGGGGAGGAAAGAAGCATTGAGAGGTTGTTAAGGGAGATACCAATAGTCATTTGGACGTAAAAATCTGGGGTTTGGAGGGGAATCTAGGGTGGAGATTCCTTAGCAAAGAGATGGTAAAGGCCGTGAAAGGAAGTATAATCACCCAGGCATGGAATGGGAAGAGAAGGAAGATGAGGAAGAGAAATTTGTGAGGGCTGGGTGGATACACGAGGGGCTGAGAATACACAGTCTGAGAACTAAAAGGAAAACTAGACAGGACGTTATAAAAACTCAGGGAAGAGAAGTTCAGAGAGTAGAAGGAGGTCACTGGGTTCAGAAACAAGGGCATGGTTGACCTTGATTGACCTTGATAAAAGCCATTTCAAGTCCCTGGAGACCCAAGGAAAGGTTCATTGCAAGTGAGTTGGTAACTTAGGGGGTGGGCATGTGGCGGTTTTTATGTTCTCTGGGAAGTGGAGGGCGGGCTGGTGAGAAGGAGGGGTGGGAGGAAGACCACAAAGGGAGGTGCCTCGTGTGATGTATGCATTTCTTTTCTCTCCTGCTCTTTGGCGTGGGCAAGGCACTTCTACCTGCGGTCTGTTTGCTGGGTGAAGAGTGTGGAGGCCACGGCAGTAGAGGCAGAAAGGCTCCGGGAGCTGAGTGACTGTTGCCTGGCTCCCTGGTCTGATTGCCTGGGGTCCCCTTCATCAGAGGAAGATTATTCCAAGTATATGAAAGATGATGTGGCCAGGGACCTTACTGTCCAATCAAAATCCTCTTGCTGGCTGGAGGCCTTTCCTTTCCCAGTGTCTTCCCAGAGAGAAACGGGAACCCAGAGAGTGTTTGATTCCATCAACATTTATTGAGAGTGTGCTATACAAAAGTCTCGGCAACAACTCTAAAATAAAATTGCCTCTTGGAGCAGGTGGATGTGCAAGGCATATAACTCGTATTTTTTTTTTTTGTAATTGTGATAATGTTTACATAAACATAAAATTTACCGTCTTAACCATTTTTTAGGTGTGTAGTTCAGTAGCACTAAATCGATTCACATCGTGTTAACCAATCTCCAGAACTCTTTTCATCTTGTAAATGGAAACTCTGTACCTGTTAAATGACAACTCCCCATCCTCCCTGCTCCCAGCCTCTGGCAGCCACCGTTCCACTTCCCATCTCTACGAATTCGACTACTCTAGGGACTTCGTGCAGTGAGGCCACAGAATACATTTGTCCCCCTTATCTGCAGTTTCGCTTACTCACAGTTACTCAGGGTCAATTGAAGTTTGAAAATATTAAATGGGAAATTACAGAAATAAATAATTGATAAATTTTAAATGGCTCCCCATTCTGAGTAATGATGAAATCTAGCACCATCGTGCTCCACCATCCTGTCCGGGATGTGAATCCGCACTTTGTCCAGCATCTCCACACTGCACAGTGTGTATGCGCAGGCAAAAACATCGTATATATAGAGTGGGTACCGTCTGCAGTTTCGGGCATTCACCGGAGATCTTGGAACGTAACCCCCAGGATAAAGGGGAACTACTGTATTTGTCTTTCTGTGACTAGCTTCTTTCACTGAGCATAATGTCCTCCGGATTCATCCATGTTGTAGCCTGTGTCAGAATTTCCTTCCCCTGTAAGTTTGCATGTCCCTATTTTACGTTACAGTGTGTTTCCCAGTTCACAGAAGACTTTGTGCCTATTTTTCCTTCCACACTCCTTTTCTCCACCTTGCAGTTCAGGGTGGTTACTGCCCTGGGGTCGCAGCTGAGGAAACAATCCCTGAGGCCTTGGGACCACCCAGAGTGCAGATCAGACAGCAGAAAACAGCCTTCCCTCACTGGGTCCAGTGTGCTTTCCCTGGAGCACAGCTGCCTGGGCACGGCTGCCTGGGCAAGCAGAGCCCTCGGCGAAGCCTGGGAGCAGTCCCCAGGTCACAGGCACGGGGAGTATGAACGGGGAGAACAGCCCCAGTGACAAGGCAGTGACACGACGGAAGTACAGGGAAGGCCAGGGTGGCAGAGCCCAGCTCTGTTCCCAATCCAGGTGGTCGGCCCTGCTCACCGTCCCTCTGCTCACAGGACACGGGTGCCGGGCCGAGTGCTGCGAAGCCGGCCAGCCCTAACAAGATGAATCCTCAAGGTTATTATCAATGATTAGAGCAGCTCGACAAGAGAGACAGGCAATGAGGCAGGGATGTGAAATACACAGCGGTGGCTGTGGGCATGTGGCTGCCCAGTGCTGCCAGTGGGAGTCAGACGCCTTAGTGACCTAAGCGAACTCTTGTCACTTGGAAGATTTCTATCTGGGCCACCTTGCTGGGGTTGGTGGGGATTACCTTTGAAGCTGGCCTATCACCTCTCTCTTAGTATTCCCATCTAGTCTAGCAGACGGTCCTGAGGAGGAACAGACCTTTTGTGCTTTGGGAACTCACCCACCACTCCTGAGCACTAGGTGCTCTCTGGACACTCCTGGCAGCCCAGCTTCCAAGTGGGGACACTCTTACCCTTGAAACAGCTGAATAAACCAGACAGCCGCAGAATAAATAATATTCCCTGGGACCCAGGCTTGGCTGGAGGAGGAAACAAGCAGGGGGTCGCTGCCTCTGGGCTCCCACTGGGAAACTGCTTCTTATACTGCCCGGCTCAATCCTCCCGTTTGGAGAGTGTTCTGGAACATTCGCTATTGGTTATGGTTAGGGGATGAGTTATCCTGGTTAATCATACATTCTGGTTAAAAGTGAGCCATTAGTTACCATTCATGGAGCCCAGATTTTCAAAAGAATTGGAATGCTGGAAAATGCTCTCCACAGTAAATGACAAGCAACATAGTCCAATCTACCTTTTAAAATACTGAAGGCACTCTTATTTCTTGGGGGCATCGTTATGAACCCCATGCACCCGAGAATTGAGGAAACATACAAATACTAGTTAATATAATAGAATGTGGGATAAACGGCTTTTAATGAACTTCCTGTGTCTTGATTCTGTCATATATTAATTTTTTAAGAGGCACTGAGTTCGTTTGAAGATGATTAAGATTCAATAAGCTAATAGAGGAGAGTGACCTTAGGGGCAACTAAACCAACTCTGCATCCGACAGAATTCCCCTCTCTAAACTTTCTGACGTATTTTCCCTGCCTTTGCCTTGGTACTGGGGTGGATGGGGGGAGGGCTCACTACTCCATTCCATTTATGAGTTTACTGTTGGAAAATCCCTCCTCATTCTTACCTTGGAAGCCCTGAAAAATAAGTCCCATCTCTCTGTTTTCAGATAATCAGGACATTTGTATATTCCTGTCTCCAGTTTCCTTTTAGTTGAAACTCTCAGTTCCTGCAAACTTCCTTGAATATTTGCAGACCATCTTTTCAATATTCCCTTGTTTGTGCGGGGCTCCAGAAAGAACTGTGAAGGCATTTATAGTTAATCCACTGCTGGATGCCATGGGTCCATCTTCTCTTCCTTCTGGATTGCATACTTCCATGCTAGTGCCTAGGAGCTCTGGCTCATTCCAGGGTCATTCTCCTGGATTCAAATCCTGGCTCTGCCAGTTTCTACTTTTTAACTTGGGAGAGCCCCTAAGCTCTTTAATGCTCAATTTTCTCATCTATTAAAGGACTTAATTATAGTAGCAACCTCAGAGCCTCACAGACTTATGGCAATTGAGATCATACATGTACATATGATCTGCACAGACCTGGAACATAGTACTAGTAAATGCTCACTCAGTGTAGCTGCTTGTGGAACAGTCATCACGAACACAGAGATGAAGGCTGAATGGTTGGTTCACATCCCAGTTCAGGTTCAGAATTTGACCCCACCACCTGTGAGCTGAATGGCCTTTTGTAAATGGCTTAAACTCTTTGTGCCTCAGTTTTCTTTGTGCAAAATGGAGATATAGGGTTTGTATGAGGATTAAATGGCGCTATTATATGTAAGATGTTTGAAACAGAGCCTAGAAAGTAAAAAGGGAAAATGAGAGCTATTATTATTATTATAGCTTGAAGATGCATCTTATTTTTAAAAGAAGTTACATCAAACGGTTGACCCATATTGGAGCTATGGGCACCAACACGCTGGTTCCCATGGCACCTCTTCATCTGACAGTCTGTGCATGGAGAATTCTCAACATTTATATCTCTGTGGCTCAAACTATCCCCTTAGCAGAGCATCTTGAACGTGGTAGGTGCTTTTAGAATTCTCAGCCTTTGGAATTCCATCTATCTTTCCTCCGTACTATTTGAAATCTGCTTTTGTAGATTCTGCATAGTTTGATTGCATACTTTATCTTCAGACTACTCTGCTGAGGGCTGCTGCTTCTGAAACTGCTCGGACCCTTCCAGGCAGAACCAACTCCCCACTGCACCAGAGATGCTGCATCGCCCAGGGGTTTGCACAGCCTCACTCCCTTTTAGACTGCGAGCCCCGCAAAACGGTGCTCATTGATTTTTATACGTTTGTGGTGACCAGGCCTCCCACCGCTGTGAGTATAAATGAGGGCACTTTTAGAGTCATACCCAACTTCTTCACACTGCTGCCCCACTGCCAGCTGGCAAGAAGTCCTTCCTTTTCCGGAAGCACTTATAAAGAAGCTGCTTCAAAATGTTTTGGAGTAAGGGCTGTGCTTCACCTAGCTCAGAATCCCTGTCTGCAATAAAAACAATTAGGCCGGAGAAACTTGTTTCAGCTGAAAAGCAGTTCCAACATGATTTTTATCTCTACTTCTAAAGTAGCAAGTTTACTTTTCCATGAGCATTTTCTTTTCTATATCCCAACAGGCATGAAATGGTATGATGCATCTTTATTTTATAAGAAAAATAGGAAAAAATGGCTGAGAATAGTTAAGAATACATTCATTTGCTGGTATATATACTTCTGTACTATTTGATATTTTAACAGTATATACATACTACTTTTATAATAGAAAATAAAAATGTTTCTATTTTGGAAAAAAAGTATTAGGGGACTGTTGTAGCTTCAGTATGTGTGTGTGTGTGTGTGTGTGTGTGTGTGTGTGTGTGTGTATTATTTAGAAATAAAGAAATCAATGTTTGCAAGGCAGAAAAGTACCATGATGGATATTTGCCCAGGAAGACACGGAAACAGTGGCTAGATTGGAATGTAGGGACTGTCATTGGCCATGAGAGGTCAAGAACTTAAGAGGAAGTGTCAGGTGGTTCATGTGCAAAGAACTCGCCCCGGAGTTCTCAATGTATGCTGAGGAATGACGTGGACGTTGGCAGGGAAGGAACTCCCCAATGCTTCAGGTTTCAAAAGCTTCAGGGGATGCCTGCTCGCTACACACAGACTGTCCCTTCATTCGCCTGAGAGCCTCTGTCCACAAAGAGCAATGTCTGGGCGCTCACACAAGTTTTTTGGGATATAATAGTGGGGCCTTTTATTACCTGCAGCCTGCGATGGTGATCAATCTTCTCCATCTCCCCCTCCCCAACCCTCAGCCCTGCATCTCTAGTCCTTTAGGCCATTTCCTCCTGGGCAACCCATCATAATCCCAAACATAACACAGTGACATCTTATCAACTTCCTTTCCGAACAAATGATCCTTCCCCACTTATCTCTCATTGCATCCTCCCTAATCCTCTCGGCCTGCGCCGACCGCAGTGGGACCACCAGCCACGTGTGGCTACGGAGCTCTTGGAACGTGGCTGGTCTGCGTGGGGGTATGCTGTAAGGAGAAAATACACCCAGATTTGGAAAACTCAATATTAAAAAAAGGAATGTAAAATGTCATTAATTTTAAATGATGATATTTTAGATAGATTGGGTTAAATAAAATATATCACTGAAATAATTTTACTTATTTCTTTTACTTTTTAAATACGGGTACTGGAAAGTTTGTAATTACATATGTGGGCTGCATTATGTGTCAGTCGTAGGAAGGTCACTCTAGATTATGCAACAACCACAAGGTTATCCTTTATTTTCTTACTCTTGGGGTTTCCTGTCAAATCTGTCAACAGGCCCTGATGCTGTCTCTTGTCCCTTTATCCTTCCTCTTCCTTTCCCCAGTCACCAGACTGGACAAGCCCTTGTCTTTGTAGCAGCACCTCCTGCCTCTGGCTGCTCCCATCGTTCTACTCCAGGCCCAAGGCCGTTGCCAGCAAACAAACTCGATAACCTGAGTAACTGAGAGTTAACCTCGTTAAAATCCCCCTTGAGATGAAAAAGAAAACAAATAACCAAATAAACTCTCTGAATAACTGCACTGTGTAAGAACTCCAACATGCTAGAAACTAAAGAACCAGCCACTCACTTAATTTTATAGGCTGCCCTTAACATAAACAAATGCCTCTCACCCACAAATGAAACGCTCTTTGAGAAAGGAGAAGAAAGGCCCTTGCTAGCACAAGAGGATGGAAATGGAGTCTCTCTGACTTAAACCACAAACAGATACACAAATTCTCTTTGCAGTTCGGTCTCAGTTCAATCTTAAAGATGCTTGGGATCCTGGCCTCCTCCGAAGACGGCTTATGCACAGCACATGCTCATTTCTAGTCCTGGACTCTGACCATGGGGGACCATGTCCTCACCAAATAAATTTCCAGAAAATCCAGCTTCCTCCCACTCAGTGAAATAACCCATGGCAAGAAGGTGAAAATGCAAATGGCCATTCAGTAGCTTAGATCTTGGGAATGACCAGGAATGGCAGAAGGTAAAAATGATCTTTATCACTTCTGTATTTCTTCATTCATTTCTGCCTGTCCCATGGCAGTGGCCAGAACACGTGAGGGATGCCAACTTGAAGCAAACACATGTGGGCTTGGGCAGAGACTGGACACCCTCTGCAAGACAGAGCACCTCCTCTCTGGCCAGCGATGCTTCACTTCCTCTGGAGGGTTGGCCAAGTGTCCCCATACCCTGGCCTGCCAGTTCAGTAAAGGCTGAAAGTTACTGTGGACCGTGTAAAGAACATGTGGTCTCCAAACCTGCAAAGATCCATAGTTCCTGGCTAAAGCCCTGTCCTATGGCCACTGCAGAAAGAAAGATAAGCCTCTTAACAGTTCTGCCAAGAATTGTTCTCTGTTGAGTGCTCCACTGATGACTGTAGAATAACAAGATCATTTCAGCGGGTTCTACAGCCAAACCAATCTTATTTCCATTTCCAGATTCATACCTCCTACATGTGTCCTTCTGGACAGGTTAATATGCTAACTTGGAGAACAAAGTTGTCACTGTGGCAGTATATCTTTTTTCCAACCTCAAATATTGTGCAGTAAGTGCCAAGCAGGACCCTAGAAAAGAATGTCAATAGATTCTCTTTGCTGTGTCCTCAACATGAAGTTTTGCACACGCGCACACAGACAGGAACACTCCAGATATCCACAGACAGGAAGTTAGGCTAAAATGGAGGCACCGGTCAGCTCGAGGGGAATGTGTGGTCACGTGGGAAGGATGCCCAGCGCCTGCCTTGGTGTTGCTAGCAGATCGACAGAAGCCTTCTTTTTCTTTGTTTTTTTCTTAAGCACCAGGTGGCAGAGCCAAGTTCTTTCTCCCAAGGCCTTGCTTGTGAGTCACTGCCCATCTGCCAGCACCAGAGAGGAGAAGAGCATCTCACAGAGCCCTGGGCACTTGCTCCAGTTCCAGGTGAGGGGGACATGAGGTGTACAGCCACCCAAGGTAGTACAAGGTGGTCTCAGGCCCTACACCACACGCACCTCCTCGTGTCTCCCCTGACAGAAGACAGCTCATCCCCTGCCCACAGTAGGTCCCTCCTGAGACTGCTTTGAACTCCTCAGGCTGATGTGAACATATTTCAGATGATATTGGGTTTGCCCTGATCGTGTCATACCGACTAGAGTGTCTGGTAGACTTAGACTGTCCTGCAATAAACTAGACCTAGAGATCATAGCTGCTTAAGAATAAAGAAATTATGCTTCTTCATAAACCCTCTGTGACAAGTGCTATGGGAGGCATTTGATAGACATCATCTCATGATTCATGATAACAGCCCTAACAGAACAGTCTTTACCCCATTTTACAGATGAGGGAACTACGGCTCAGAGAGAATGTTAACCAGCATAAACCAAGTTATATTGGCACAACAATCTCAAAATCTCTGTGGCTTGAGACAACAACGTTATTTCTCCCAGCCTGCAGGTCTCTGTGGTTCTCCAGGGAGAGCTGTCCTCCGGGTGGTGACTCAGAGACCCAAGCTGCTGGATACTGTTGGATCTGTCACTTCAACACAAAGCTTGTAAATTTGCCCCAGCAGGGGAAGTGAGAGACTGGAGAGTCTCACAGGGGACTTTCACTGCCTGAGGCCAGGAAGTGACATATGCTCCTTTGAGTCAGATGGCCTTGCCAAAGGCTGGGAGATAGACTCTTCCCAGAATCACATATTGGTGAGAGCCCTGATGTCTACGAGAGAGAGATGAAATTGCTTTCGCTGCCTTTGTTCCATCTCTTATTTGTGCTCCACCCTGCCTGTCTGCCTAATTCTCCTCTGTCTTGCAGACTGGCTCCCTTGAATTCTGTGGTCCATTTGTTGAAAACAAGGACTCCAACAGGGTTCAATGTTAATGTTACAGAGTCAGCCACCTGAAGCAGCTGATCTTTCTCTCTCTCTTCCTAATTTCCCAGGGAGATGACAAGTTGGGATGCCTGTCCTTTCTAGATGAATCAGCTGTGCCTCGGAGAGAGGGGACAAAGGCCACATTATGAGAATATGGCAGTTTTTGCTGCACCCTTGTAGATGGAAAGTGGGTGGAGGGGTTGACATGAGGGTCATTTGAGATTGTAAGTGGCAGAATGAGAATTCGGACCCAAGTCTGTCTGACTCCAAAGCCTTTTTACATTTGCTACACATACAGCATCCTAGATATTTTTATGAAAGTCAAAGGATTACGAGAAACAGTTACTGTGTATACAAAAATATGGAGACTGCAGAAAACTATGCATCTTAAGATAAGACTGCCCATGGCGTGCACAATTTAGTCTACAACTAAGGGAAATATTAATAAGTTTAATAGATTTCACAGCACTCAATTGTGGTGTAGTCATCCCAAGGCTATATGATAAAGATTATTATTTTTCTCCTCAAGAGTCTAGTATCCAGAACTGCTCTCAATACAGTAGCCACCAGCCATCCATAGTTATTTAACTTTAAATTTATTTATATTAAAAATTCAGTTCTTCAGTCATACGGGCCACATTTCAACTGCTCAATAGCCAGTGTGGCTGGTGGGCACCACATTGGGCAGTTCAGACATAGAACATTTCCATCACTCTGGTATGTTCTGTGGGACAGCACTAGCTAGACCTTCAACTAAGGAATCATGCTCTGAAATATAGAAAAGAAACTCAACATACTAAAATGGAATCAAGAAGTTTTGTATTGAAGAAAATAAGTTGTCTTAATAATAAAAATTCAGGCCAGACACGTGGACTCACGCCTGTAATCCTAGCACTCTGGGAGGCCGAGGCAGAAGGATTGCTTGAACTCAGGAGTTTGAGACAAGCCTGAGCAAGAGCGAGACGCTGTCTCTACAAAAAACCGAAAAAGTTAGGTGGGCTTTCATGGAGTGTACCTATAGTCCCAGCTACTTGGGAGGCTGAGGCAGGAGGATTGCTTGAGCCAGGAATTTGAGGTTGCTGTGAGCTGCGATGATGCCACAGCACTCTAACCTGGGTGACAGAACAAGACCCTGATTCAAAATGACAATAATAATAATAATAATAATAATTCAACTAAACCAAACCAAGACTTCTCCCCTGCTCTGCCCTACCCCCCCCAAAAAAAAGATGGCAGGAAAGGCAAAGAAAGAAAAAGGACTTCATTGCCTGTGATTGCAGGAATGATTTTAACAGACTACAGTGAGGATTAAGCAACATTAATTCTCTTCATAAAGGTGCCTGGCCCCATTGTAAATAAAGTCCCACTTCATCCCTTAGGAGTGAGGCACTCACACAGAGGCTGCACAGTTTCGGCAAAGAGCATACCTTCTCGACAGCCAGTGTCCTCCCATGTCTCTTCACCCTTTTCCCCTTTTATCCTCCCCCCCCCTCCATTCTCACTCCATGTATACTTTCCACTGCAAAACATTCACTCTCTCTCCACCCTCAACTTCCTTCAACTATCAAGCCGAGTCAGAAACCTAAATGCGATCCTTTTGCAAATGGTACCCTATAATCCAAGCAACCAGGAAGGCAAGGTCAGATAGAAGCATCTTAATAGATAACTGTGATTATCAGACATTGAATGTTGCCCTGAGAGATGCTCATTTCCCTTTTGCAGGAAGCAGAGCTGAGTATATATAAGGTACAGATGGATTTATAAAGTTCAGTGTAAAGCAGTATCAAAGTGTGTTCTGCATAATGAGAGTTAAAAGGTGTTAGAGATTGAATGACAATTTTTAAGGGAATAGTATAAGAAGGTTCTGGCAATCCTTGGGAGTAAAGTAGTTATTTTTCCCAGCCATATATCTAGCTTGGCAGGGATGTAACTTTCTTTCCAACTGCCCACTGATGCATGTGTTTTGGTCAGGTTGACCCACAGATAACGTGGTACTTGGCTGTCCCCCGACATATCTCAGAGCTCCATTTCCCTTCCAATTTTTCTTGGCTGCGTGGGGTTTGATACGCTGGGAGAACCCATGATACTTCTGCATTTTTTTTTGTTCAGATTGTGAATTGATTCTGATCAACAAGCCAAGTTCTGAGACTTTTGGCTACATTTGTCTCAAGAAATGCGGTAGGTGAAAGGACCTCTGCAGTGTATGTCTAATAGTTAAATATGTAATTCTAAAATGATTTGGCTCAAAATTATGAACACTCCCATAAGGAAGAGTATTAGAATGAAGACAGTAGCTACCACACAAAAGTACAGCTGTCAGGAAATACCAAGTTTTAGTCATGTCATATATACTCAGCTTCATGCTATGTTGGAGTCAGAAAAATTGCCTGGAAGACCACACATATCAGAGCACGCAAAACGGCTGGCAGAGAGATTTGCAACCTAGGTTGAAACATAAATAAAAATTGTTAATGAATCACAAAAAAGCATCTGACAAAAAATTTAACACCATTTAAAGATAAAAACCCTTAGCAAAATAGGAATAGAAGAGAACTTCTTAAATCTGAAAAAATGCAAAGCAAAAACCTATACCTAACATCACAGTTAATGAAGAACTATTGAATGCATTCCATCTAAGATAAGAAACAGGACAAAAACATCTGCTTTGATCACTTCAGTTCAATCTTGTACTGAAGGTCCTGGCCACTGTAATAAGGCCAGGGGGGAAAAAAAAAGCAAAGGGCATCAAAACTGCAAAAGAAGAAATAAAACTGCCTTTAGTTACAAATCACGTAATTGTATACATAATGACCGTATACGTAGAAAATTCTAAGAAACCTACAAAATAACTACTAGAAATAACAAATGAATTTATCAAATTTTCAGAATATAGGTCAATAAATAAAAATGAATTTTATTTTCATATACTGATAGCAAAGAATTCAAAAACTGAAATTAGAACAGTTTTAATAGCATCCACACATAAACTACTTAGGAATAAATTTAACACAATTACAAAACAATACTAAGAGAAATTTAAGAAGATGAATTAATGGAGAGATCTACCATATTTATAGACTCTTACAGACTTTCTTTCTTGATCCAAGACTCAATATTGTTAAGGTGTCAGTTCTCCGAAATAGAACTGATTCAGTGCATTCCTAATCAAAATCCCAAAAGATTTTTTTTGTAGAAATTGACAAACTGGTTCAAAAACTCATATGTAAACACAAATGACCTAAAATAGTCAAAACAACTTTGAAAAAGAACAAAATTGAAAGACATACTGACTTTAAGATTTACTGTAAAGCTATAGTGATTAAGATATTAGCATTATGATAGACAAATAGATCAATGGAATAGAGTGAAGAGCTCAGAAAAAGACCCAAACATATATGGTCAATTGATTTTTTTATAAATGTTTCAAGCAAATTCAATGGAGAAAGAAGAGTTTTTTTTCAACAAAAGATACTAGAACAATTGGACAGTCATATGCAGAAAAAAAATGCAAAATGAAACCACAAAGGGATACAATTTCACCAGAAGGGCTAAAATTAAGAAATGACAACATCAAATGTGGGCAAAGATGTGAAACAACTGGAACTCTCATTGTCATAAAATCACTCTGGAAAACCCTTTGGCAGAGTTTAAGTATTTGAGTTAAAAATATGCCTCCACAATGACTCTACATTCCACTGCTAGATATTAACTCAAGAAAAATCAAAGCATATAAGCATAAAAAGAATTGTATATGCTTTATTTACATTAGCTTTATTCATAATAGCCCCCAATTGGATACAACCCAAATGACCATCAACAGTAAAATGTAAAAATTGTGATATATTCGTATGTTGGAATACTACTCAGTAATAAAAAGAATGAACAACAGATAGCTGCAACAACATAGATGGATTTCAAAAATATGCTGGGCTTAAGAAGTGAGACACAAAAAAGTGCACACTATGTGATTCTAATTATATGATGCTCTATAATAGGCAAACTAATCCATGGTAATGGAATTATGGTTGTCTATAAGGTGGGAATTGACTAAAAAGGGGAAAAGGGATATTGCTGGAGTGATGGCAATATTGATTGGGTGATGTTTACACAGATGTATAATATAGTTTTGCCAAAAACTCATTGAATTATACACTTAGGATCTGTACATTTCACTATATATAAAATGTACCTAAAAAAAAAAAGAATAGCAATGGACTCTAAACACCTACTTTCTAACTATTGCTTATATTGTTTATGTCTAACTCTTGCTTTATATTGTATTTCTGTTGTTGTTGCTAGTGACGGTCTTTTGGCTTAAAAAAGACGCTCTTAAGAACAAACACTAAGTACTATGTAAAGCCATTCTCCTTTCATTATTGACTCATTTCATTATGCATAGAGGGAGCACAGTGACTTGGTAATGACACTGCCATCAAAGCAAATGACAGAGCCAGTCAATAGCGAAGCTCTGGGTTCAGGCAGAGGTGAGTTTGAATCCTGGCTCCAGTATTTCCCAACCACTTGACACTGGGAAAATTACTGAGCTTCTTATGATCCCAGTTCCTTAGCTGTAAATGAGGGACACAATGCCTACCTCATAGAGTTATTAGGATTTTTTTTTTTTTTGAAACAGAGTTTCACTCTGTTGCCCAGGCTAGAGTGCTGTGGCATCAGCCTAGGTCACAGCAACCTCAAACTCCTGGGCTCAAGCAATCCTACTGCCTCAGCCTCCCGAGTACCTCGGTCTACGGGCCACCATGCCCGGCTAATTTTTCTATATATTTTTAGTTGTCCAGCTAATTTATTTCTATTTTTTTTAGTAGGGACGGGGTCTTGCTCTTGCTCAGGCTGATCTCGAACTCCTGAGCTCAAATGATCTGCCCGCCTCGGCCTCCCAGAGTGCTAGGATTACAGGCCGTGAGCCACCGCACCCGGCCTGAGTTATTAGAATGTTGATCACAAAATGCATGCAGACTGTTAGCACAGTGTTTGTTAATGATATTCAGAATAAAATGAGGATTCTCCTTAGATATGTAATACTCTAGAAAAGCATTTTGGAATTTTATTTAGAAATCTGTCCTAAAGTTCCTCCCTTAGACATTTTTCCTGCTGCATAAATGAGTTGGTCTGTGAATTTGGCCCCTAGATTCATATATCTCACTTTTCCACAAGATTATTTTCACCTTCCACTCCCAACTTTAGCTCCCAATCTCACCTCTACCTCCCTAAGAGGGAAAAGGGTTCTCAGATTCCAGTTTTGCACAAGTGAGATGCAACATTTTCATTCATTTTATGTATCATTGAGATCTGGGTTACTTCGAGATAGCTTAAGTTCTCAAATGGAAAAGCCTGGAACCTTAGCGTCCATTCACAGACAGAGCAGGTGAAATGTGCCCATCTCAACTTGGTGTCGGGTGTTGAGTCTGTGCCAATCTGATACTCAAGGCGCTCAAATATAGCCAATCAAAGAGGTTCCTACAAGCTTCCAGGATGGCCCGAGTTGTATCCTGAGCTATACCGTGTCCTCCTCTGAACCCTGTCCCCAAGACAAGATTTGGAGAGCATCTCATTGAATTACCACTTTTCACAACTCAGGGAGCTGCGTAACATTACAAAGTCGCTTACTTTCCAGGCCTCCGCCAGACAGATCTGAGAGCCGAACTCAGGGTTCCCAGAATTCACTACTCCACGGCATTGCCAAGACCAGAGCCCAGCTGCCAGAGTTTGTTGGTCACTTGGTCACTTGGTCCCTGCTCAGGTCAAGGCATCCCTGGTACAATGTGTTGCACCATTCCCCAACGGCCTTCTTTAACTGTTCTGGGGGTCAGCACTGTGTCTTCTCTGATCACAGCACTTCCTCCCTGTTCCTGTCATTGAGATGCACGTGGGACTGGGAAGTGGTTAAGTAGCCTAAAGCCCAGCAGATCTGAGTTCAGGTCCTGCCATACTGACCACATGACCTTGGGCCAGTGCAAACCCGCTCAATCTCTGGTTCTGTAAAATCAATCTAATAAGAATACTCGTCTGTTTTCCTAAGGATTAAATGAGATAACAAATGTAAAATGCTTACCCACAGGCCTGATACTCAGTAAGCACTTAACACATGCCAGCTATTGTTCTTATTGTATTTACTAATTATAATAATTTTCTGTATTGTTCTCCAACTGTTGCCTCTACGTAAAATCTTGAGTCCCAAATTAGATTGTTATCTCTGTGAAGGCGAAAACAGCTTATATATTCTTTTCATATATCTCCCACTATACCTAGGGTAGTGCTAGGGGGTTGGGGGCAGGATCAATAACAGCTTAATAGGTGATTATAGATGACTTGAGATGTGACCTGTCATGGCTCTCCATCTACCGTGTACACATACACACACATGTACCGTATACATACAAAGGCTGTCGGGAAGAATTCAGCCATGCAACCATTCTCGTTATGTACCAACATCTGGATACTTTCCAGACAGCCCTCGGATACACTTACATGTGCATAGACATATGCAATGGACTGCTGATCCTACCTAATTATTCTTGTATTGCAATGCTTTTCCCCAAAACCTTATTTTGGAATCACACTTCGTATACACAGATGAATATTTATATCTGTGACTGGTTCATTCCAATTTTTTTTTTTTAATTTTTTAAAAACATTTGTTTCTCTTCAATAAGCCCAGGTTAAGCCCCATTGAGCTATTAGCTGCTCTTTTTCTTTCTGAAAGAGGACAAAGGACCAAGGCATTATTTTGCAGGTTACAAGGATATTTTTTATTTATTTATTGTCCTAACTAGTTCAGTTACAGTGTATTTGTTACTGTGAAAAAGATGACCATCACTCCTGAAGGGGACATGGAGAATCGGGTGACATGAAGACAAGAGCCAGCTGGATCACTGCAAGAAGTGTCCTCCGGTGACCGACGCTTTTTTGTGAGAAAACAAGAATGTCCTGGCTGTTGAAAACAACAGAAGTGACATGATTTGTGCTGGGTTATGAAGTGACTTCAGCAGGTGCTGCGGGAGCGAGTCCCTTCCTCTTGCTGGTGGCTTCCCTTGAATCTGCCTGTCCAGGGGCCAGGAGAAGGACTCGCTGGCAGAGGTCAGGGGGCCGGGGGCCTGGGCCTTGGCTCCCTGTTCACACCTCGTTAAGGCTGGAGCAAAGCCACTGACCTCGTCTCCCTTGGAACCATTTTTACATGCCTTTCATTCACATCCTTCTGTGAGAGGTGGGGTGAGGGTGGGGGCAAAGGATGGAGAGCTTGTGACATCAGGGGTTTGCCCCTTCTCTGTGGCCTCTTCAACATCACAGGCCTCTGGGAGATGCCAGAGACCAGGACCGAGCATCCGGGGACAGACGGGACACCAGAGAATTCCCAGCGCCCGTTGTCTTCTGCCCCGCGGTCGCCAACGCCTCAAAGACAAAACGGCTCCCTGGGACTCTCATCTGTCCACATTTGCCAGGATTGTAGCGGTTACTTTTCACCGGAGCCTCTTGTAGTAGGAACGATGTTTTTTGAGGTGTGTAAAAAGTGTAGTTTTTTGAATTCCTTTTTTGTTTTTGGTAACAATTTAATTTCTATTTTTGAGCCTCTCTTCAGCCAAGTAGTAAAAACTGAGCCACATCAGGGTCCTGCTCTCTTTCTTCCAGGGTCCGCCTGCACCCCAGGAGGCAGACAGTATTGAAATGCAGGGGCGGAGGGGTGTCATCTTATCCCAGGTGTTGTCACTTCTATCCTGGCCTCTGCTCAGAGGTCCTTCCTCCTCACCCAGCTCTCTGCTGGGGCTCCCTTGTTCCTGACTACTTCTTAGAGTGCTCTCTTTCCTTCTCTCTCTCTCTCCCCTTCCCACCCTCCAGGCCTAAACCAGTCTTGGGAGCACAGAAAACATATCACTTGTCTGACACACCCCGAGGGAGGGCTTCTGAAACGCTGCCTCCATCCCCCCCAGACAACCTCACACACTTCCCCTCTGTTCCTCACCTTGCCAAGCACGGTGAAAACAGGAGGAGGGAGGGGTAGAAATGACTGCCTCTGGTGGCCCCCCTGGGCCCAGGAGGACAATCCTGTCTGTACTCGAGGTTTGCGTCACTTCCTCTCCTCTTTTCTACGTGCCTGAGCAGAACTTGGGACCCAGGAGCATCTCAGCCTTTCTTCCCTCCCGTGCAAACTTCCCTCTCCCTCACTCCCGAGCCCAGGGAATCTTCTTCTTGTCCCAGGGTGGGGGAAGCTTACATTTACATCATCACATATTTTTTATGCCCTGAGTCCCCAAGATTGAAGTGACATTTCCCCCGCTCTGTCCTTTTGCATTGCCCTTAGACCTAGACAAACAGCAGCCCTGCCCTAGCCTCACACCTCAGGAGGCTGCACTTTGAAATGTCTGCTTTGAACCTCGGTAAGTCCTCCTCTGGTGCTTGAAACGTACGTGGGCCCTGTCCTCATTTCTCACTCTCTGGCTCTCTGCTCCATGTGGGGGTCGACCAGATGTCTGAGGGGCATATATACCAGGTCTTGCACCTATAGGATCATCCTGTGCCCCAGTGCTGGGCTCTGGTTCTAGAAGGGGTGGTCTGTAAGCAGATCCCTCCTGCACTGGACAGAGCGGTATTTCTTTCTCATAATTTTATGAGATCCTACCACCATCCTGGTGATGCTGACATGCTGATTCGGGGTGACTCAGACCATTGATATAGGCAGTTCTCCACATCCTGCAGAAATGTTTGCCCGGTACCTGCACACCCTAGGCATGACTTTGTTCTTGTATTTCCTTCCTTCGCTCAGTCAATAAGCATAAAATATCAAGCTACTGCTAGAATAAAACTGGAATAAAGGGAAAAGACATGGGGTAACAGAAAACACAGGAAAAAGCACGTTGGCAAATTTACCTAAATATTCAAGCCATTTTCATAAAAAGAATCTTAGTGTGTATTGGGAGCCAGAAGGCTAGAGTTCTGGTAAGTTCTAGGCCTGACTCTGCCATTAACAAGCTGTGTGATCTTGAGTAAGCGCTTTTCCTCTCTGGGCCTATTTCTTCATCTGTAGAGTGAGATGAGTGGGTGGCTACAGACGGATGGAGGGATGAATGGATGGATGGGTGGATGGGTGAGGAGTTTGCCAGACTGGGCAGAAGGAGGTGGGGGCTGGTGGCTGAAGGCTCTCTAGCCCTACCTGCCCCTGCAGATTTCACTGGGCATCTTCCCTGCCCTTGCCTGCTGGCTAGGTTTCCAAGGGCAGCCTGGTGGAGGCAGATGAAAAGATCACTCCAAGAGTAAAAATAACCTAAATTTTTCTTCTACAATGTTTGCTGAGACCTTTGGGCAATTTAGAAACTCTCCAAGTGTCACCTTCCTTATCAATAAGATGGAGTTAGTGCTATCTGTTCTCTCCTACATGGAAAATGCTCTGCAGCCTTGAAGCCCACATACAAGATCATGTTTCACGAGGTGTTATCTCTTCTGCTCATTCCCCTTCACACTTGCCCATGGGATTCATATACGGTTTACACAAAACATTGTTCCAGGTGACTTCGCAGCTCTCAAATGAAGCGGACTAACAGAGATTACCAGATAAGGCGGTGTTACTGTGTTACCACGGTGCGCTCATCACACGGCAGAGAGACAGATTTTTGCCGTTTTATTTTTGTTTTAAGGCATTAAAGCCAGAAGATGTACAGTTATTACAGGGGGGAGTAAAAGCCAGGGGTTTATCTTTCTGAATAAATGTGGTTTCCCACCTGAACTATGAGGCAGTGGAGAGTTTCCACCCACACATGGCAGTGGGAAAGAAAACCAGGACTTGGAAGCATCTGTGGGATAAATCTACGGAGACAGGACGGTGCTCAAAGGTGAAGGCTAAAGTCATCCTTTTGTTAAACACCCATATGAAGTTCTTGAGAGAACTACCACATCTTGTATCTTTGACCTGGGCTAATCACTCTTGGTCACTTTTTACATAATTCTTATTTCATGGCATCATAAAATCTTAGACTAGGAGGAAAGCTTCAAATGACCTCTGACCTTCCCCTTAGTTCTGGGTATGGGACCCAAAAATCTTGGAACAGGCTTTCCAGGTGATTCTGATAGATGTAAAGTTTGAGAACCACCGTCCTCATTCATTATTTTTCTAAACAACATAACTGATGGATGAGTATTTCTGGTGGCAGGAAACTCATTACTTCACAAGGCATCTGGTTAGAAGCCCTAACAATTAGATAGTTTCTCATTTTAATGAAATCAATTTGATTTCTTGTCCCTCTTACCTACTAGCCTTGGCTCTATCCTCTGAGTGCAATTCAGAACTATAGCTGACTCGAGATCCCTGGAAACTGGGCTAATTATTCACACAGAAGGAATTTGGTAAAAGCGAGTACAAGAGAATCAGCCAGGAGGGAGGCCAGGGACTCACATTTTACTCTCAACTAAATAAAACAGCAAGATTAAGGGCTGTCCCGGCATTTGCGAGATTATGATAAATATCAGTATTAATAACAATAGTGACAGTAATAATTACCCACGGCTCGATCTGGATGCAGGTCAAGAAACCATCCAAATCGAATTACATGTAAGAAAAATATGTGTGCTCAGTGTGGGGAACGTTCCCAAAGAGGAAGAAAAATTGACACTGTGAAAAACGATTCACCTTCTACTGGGGATAGCTGCTCCTTTCCATTCTGAGGAGGTTATAAGAGAAAGGAACCTCCTGGCAGGGCAGGGATATTTTATGGCTAAGGTCCCAGACCCCCTCTGACTCCCTGAGTTCAGTGACAATGGCTGGGGGGTGGGGGAAGCGAGCCTTTCCCTGGTCACCCCTCAACCAGGGGTACTTGGAGTTGAGTATGCTTGTTTGGCCAGATTTTGTTAGTAGGGGTCTTTTCTGTTTGTTTCTGGTGTGCGTTTGGTGGAAGGGACAGGGAGAGAGTGGGACAGTCTCACACTGGAGTCCCAGCAGGGAGGCAGCGGGTGGGAGCTGCCCTGGCTCTGGCCCTAGCCTTCCCCCTCTAAGTCCAGCCTAGGACTCTTCTGTCTTCCCCCAAGGATCAGAAGCACCAGCAGCCTCAGCCTTGCCAGGGTACTCTCATAAATGATCTTTCCTCCTCCAAATTTGAGCCTGGAGAGTGTTTACTTCCTGTCAACCCCCAGGGACCTGCTGATTTTTCCCCTTGCTACAAATTGCTGCTCTGTGGTGCTTTGCATTTGTTATTAAGATGCAATCAGTGTTGCCTAACTGATTACCAACCCCACCCCGCAGCCCCAAGCCTCACACCTGACTTGGGAGGGAATGACAGCAGAAAACAGAGTCCTTGGCTGCTGGGGGCCTCCCACGGGGACTTTCTCTGTTGTCATGGGGGCGCTCATGGGATTGAGTGGACAGCTGGCCAGAGACGAGGACCCGGAAGGAGCCAAGAAGAGGTGCTGGGCTCCTCCGTGGGTCCTGGGAATGCTGAGAAGCAACTTCGCGCCTCTCAAGTTCCTGGGAACGGCGGTGGGCGTCGGGCCGTGTGACAGGCCTCCGGAATGATGACGGCTGATGGCGGCAGCGGCCTGCCCAATGAGGCAGAGGCCAGCCCGAGCAGAGCCTTCCGGGCGAATAAGCACAGAGCGTCTCTTAAGGCTGAGTGGCAGGATGATGCGCCCACGGGTGACGGCCTGCCCGAGATCATGTGTCAATCAGCACACTATGCAGCAGCTACAAGCTCTGCCCGAGACAGCCCCCACCTCCGCCCCCCACCTGAGGACCCTTCTCCTCGGCACACCCCTGTCAAACCTGCCCAGCCAGCAAAATGCACGCGAGCACACGAGCACACAAAAACCAGCTCCTAGCCCAAAAGCTTGCTTTCTTAAGGGCATCCGTGACCCTTTCTCCTCTCTCCTCTCCTCTCTCTTGCTTGTTTTAAGTGTCTCTATTTTTATTAAACAAGCGTCTTAGCTCTTGCCCTCCCTGAAGGTTCGCTGTTGCATGAGAAAGAGAACAGCCCCTGAAGATCACGGACACAGAAATCTCACTGAATCGCCGAGAAGCGGGAAAGTGCGAGAATTGCAGGAGAAGCTGCAGCAACACAGCTGTCACAAATTCAAGCAGAAACGTCAAAAGCTGATTACCAAGGGCGCCACGCTGGAGCTGTTTGCGCGCCCCCTCCACGGACATGCTTTTAAAACCCAAGTCAGATCTACACGGGGAGCTCGCAGCGGTGTGATGCTGCTTCCGGGTCGCCCGATTTTCATTAGTCTACCAAATGTGTTATGGAAGAAAAAGCAGAGGAGCAAAGAAAGGGAGAACAAAGGGAGGCAGAATTTTTGTACCACTCTGGCAGTGCCCAGACTGGAAAAGAGACAGGCAATCCTGAGTTCAAACCCTGCGCGTCCCACATACTGCCTCAGTTAAACAAGCCTGTTTTCTCCACTCTGAATGGAGATAACAAATCTGTCTCATAAGCTTGTTACAAGGGGAACATAAGGAATTATAAACAAAGCACGTGGAATTTACTTTTTTCTTTCTTTTTCTTTTGTTTGGGGAAGGGGGTGGTTGAGGCAAAGATTTTTTAAAAATAAAGTAATTTTTGGCATCATGTAAATGATGACAAAGATGAAACCCTCCTCTGTCTGGATCAGAAGGGATTATGGCTGTCTTATTTTCCCATGGAGAAAAAAGTGCAGCTATTAAACTCCAGAATTGCATTATTCTACTCTTCCTACTAATTACTTTTTCCTGGTCTGCTCTTAGATAGCCCAAAGCTGACAAAGGCCAAGCTTTGACCCAGGATCCTCCCTGGCTTCTCAGAGAGCCCTTTTGGGCTCAAGTTCAAAGGCAGGTTGAGGGCGGGAGAGAATACTCACTGTCATTGGCACCAAGAAGTATCTCAGAATGTGTTTAAGGAGAAACAGAGAAGGTTGGAGTTGGCTGAAGCAGATAGAAGCTTTATGGAAGAGCTTCTCAAGGAGTGTGCACAGTAAGGCGGACTGAACGTGCACCAATAGGCATGTTCATTGGGCAGCCAGGGCCCCTGGGCCTTTCTGGTGACAGTTCGTGGGGCATGGGGGAAAGGCCTACCATGCGTGGAACTGGAGCCCCAGATTATAGTTAGAATTCCAGAAGAAGAGGAGAGAGAGAAGGAAGCAGAAGCAAAATGTGAAGAGATGATAGTCAAGAATTTCCCTAAACGGAAAAGTAATATCCAGCCACAGATTCTAAAAGCTTAGTAAACCCCTATAGGATAAAAATAAGACAAATATATCTAGGTGTCTCATGATCTATCACTGCTGAAAACTAAAGACAGAGAACATCTTAAGAATAACCAGATTAAAAGAAAAAGACATATTTTCAGTGGAGCAACACTAACAGCTGACTTCTCAAAAGAACTGATGGCAGTCAGAAGATAATAAAATGATGTCTTTAAAATTCCATACTCATAGTGGGGGAGTTCAACAGCATAAATAAATGATAAACGAGCAATCAAAAGTCAGTAAGGCTATGGAGTGTTGGAACAGTAGGTCTAACAACAAATGGAGAACCGCCTTCTTTTCAAGTGTGTGCGAAACATTTTCCAAAATTGATTATGCATCGGGCCATAAAGTGAGTCTCAACAAATTGTAAGAGATTGAAATCACAGTCTTTGGCTATAGTGGAATTAAGCTAGAAATTAAAAACAAAAATGAATGAAATGATAATAAAACATGTTATATTAAAATGCGTGCTTAAAGTATATAGCCTTAAATACAAATAATAGAAAAGAAAAACAGCTGAAAAATAATTATGTGTGTATTCATATGAAGAAGTTGGGAAAATAAAACATAATTTACCCTAAGATAATAAAAGTAAGGTTTTAATGAAATAGATGACAAATGTATAATAGAGAAAAATCAACACAATGAAAGTTGGTTTTTTTTGAAAAGACTAATAAAATTATAAACCTCTAGGAAGACTATGTATTTGTGTGAGTGTGTGTGTGTGTGTGTGTGTATGTGAGAGAGAGAGAACTTAAATTATCACATTATGAACAAAAAAGGGAACATTATTCCAGATTCTCCTTGTGTTAAAAAAACATGACATTATCAACAACTTCATAATTTATAAAAGCAGAGCTTATCAAAATGAATACAGAGAGAAATAGCAATTCTGAATAGCTCAATATCCATTAAAATTGAATCTGTTGTTCAAAACCTTTCCCTCAGGACAACTCTAGGCCCAAATGATTTCGCCAGTGAATTTTTCTAGATTCTAATAAATAAATCACACTGATTTTATAAAATTCTTCCAGAGAATAGCAAAGCAAAAGACATTTTGAAACTTATTTTCTAATGTCAAATATAATTCAAAATAGTGCAAGGAAATCACAAGAGAGAAAAATTACAGATGGACCTCTTTCATGAATGTAAATTTAAAAAATGATTTATCAAAATATTAGCAAATCAAATCCAGTGATGTATAAAAAGCACAAATTATAATCAATTTGGGTTAATTCTAGAGATACAGGGTTGGTTTAATAATCAAAAGATAGCAATTGTAATTTTCCACATTAATAGAACGATGAAGGAAAAAAATTATGTGGTCATTGAAAAAGATGTAGGAAAATCATTTGATAAAATTAATATGCATTTCTGATAAAATCCTTACTTAACAAAATAAAAATAGAAGGCATTACCTTAATCTGATAAAAGCCATCTACAAAAAAATCTATTGCAATCATCATTATAAAGGTAAAATACAAAAGCCATCCCATGAGACAGGAATGAGAAAAGATTCCCGAATAACTTTTCTTCAGTGTTGTACTAGACTTATAGCAAGAAAAAAGGAAACAAAAGCTATGAGGTCTCAAAAGGAAGATATAGCACTGCTAATATTTAATATTTGCAGATGACATGATTGTGCATTTAGAAAGAGACAAAAGAATTTATAGAAAAACCATTAAAATCATTAAATAAATTCAGGAAGATCACTGCATACAATGTCAATATATAAAAATCAGTTGTATCCCTATGTACTAGAAACAATGAAAAAGAAAATAAATTCCATACAATTTATTTTAGCATCTCAAAACATGAAATATTTAGAATGAAATCTAATGAAAAATTTGCAAGAAAATATGATGAAGGTCTAATGAAGGAGGAATAGACTATTTTCATGAATTAGAGATTTAATATTATTAAGAGCCAACTAATCTAAATATTCAAGATTTAAGATGTCTTATTTGGTTTTGCTTTTTTTTTTCTTTTAGGGGAAAGTGACGGGCTGACTATAAAATTTATATGGAAATGCAAAGTATAATAGCTAAGTTCTCCTTAAATAAGAAAAATAAAATTAGAGGGCTTATAACATCAAGCTAGATTATAAAGCTATAGCAATTAAGAGAGCATGGTATTCATGTAAAATAGAAATATTAAGCAATGTATCAGAAGAAAATATTAAAAAAAAACCATTCATATAAAGTCATTTGATTTATGACAAAGTTAATACAACAGTGGTAGTCATTAGTCTTTTCCCTAATGGTCTGAGTCAATTAAATATCCATATTAAAAAACTTGATTCCTATCTTACACTATATTAAAAAAATGAGTGTCAGGAAAATTACAAATATAAATATGAAAGCTGAAATAATTCAACTTCTTGTTGAAAAATAGGGCTTTATCTTTATGATATTAAGGTAAGAAACTATTTCTTAAACAGCACACACAAAAGTAGTAACCACAAAATAAGTGATAGATAAATTTAACTACATAAAAAATAAGAATGTCAATTCATGAAGAGCATACATTAAGAGACTGAAAATCAAGCCAGAGAGTAGGAAAAGATATTGACAATACATCTATCTGAAAAAAGTATCCTACCCAGAGTAGACAGGAAACCCTATTAATCAATAAGAAAAAGACAACTCAATAGATAAATGGGCAAAAGTCATGAACAGGCACTTTAAAAAAAAAAACATATTCCAATGACTAATATGCATATGTAAAGGTGTTAAATTCCATCAGTCTTTGGGAAAATGCCAATTTAAACCGTAATGTGACACAGCCATTACACACCCACCATAATGGCCAAAATTAAAAAGACTGACAACATTGACTATTGGTGAGGACGTGGGGCACGACTGAAATTCTCACATCCTGATTATGTACTGTAGTGTCATGCAGTATAAATTGGTACGGCACCTTGAAAAACTGTATGACGGTGTCTACCAAAACCTGAACCTACATACACTCCAAGGCTCAGCAATTTCCCCCTGGCGTTTGCTAAGCAGCCCTCTCACCCACATCTTCCGGTTCTGCCCTCTCCCTGGTGCCCAGTGCTTTCGAGGGCCCAGGGCAGTGCCTCACTGTGGTGCAGGGAAGAAGAAATATCTTTCCTTCCTGTCTTAGGTTCATGGCTAAGCCAGATGAACAAGAGAAAAGCGCACCGATTTATTTGACATACGTTTTATATGACCTGGAAGCCTTCATAAGGAAATGAAGACCCAAAGAAACAGTTAAAGTTGTGTATTTTTACACTAAGTTTGATGAAGAGTGAACAGTCGTGGAAAATTGTGATTGGACAAAAGGGTCTAATCCGACGGTAATAAATTAGAGGGAATCTAGCAAGGCCTGTTTTTTTAGATTCTTCTGTGTGTCCCTGCGTCGTCAGAGATAAGAATATTCTTTTCTTCCAGGTGCAAGGGGTGCACCTCTTGAATGAGGGCCTTGTGACCTGTTTCAAGGGAAGGTCAGCAAATCCTTCCCAGGTTTTTTTTTTTTTTTTTTTTTTTTTTTTTTTTGAGGCAGTGGCTCACTTTCTTGCCTGGGGCGAGTGTCGTGGCGTCAGCCTAGCTCACAGCAACCTCAAACTCCTGGGCTC
Source organism: Avahi laniger (assembly GCA_963575035.1). Lineage (NCBI taxonomy): Eukaryota > Metazoa > Chordata > Mammalia > Primates > Indriidae > Avahi > Avahi laniger. The sequence continues at coordinate 222 of CAUYSK010013533.1, read as the reverse complement.
AAGCGATCCTACTGCCTTAGCTTCCCAAGTAGCTGGGACTACAGGCATGTGCCACCATGCCCGGCTAATTTTTGCTATATTTATTTTTAGCTGTCCAATTAATTTCTTTCTATTTTTGGTAGAGATGAGGTCTCGCTCTTGCTCAGGCTGGTCTCGAACTCCTGAGCTCAGAACGATCCGCCCACCTCGGCCTCCCAGAGAGCTAGGATTACAGGCGTGAGC